>JARJEC010119288.1:0-13303 GCA_030264575.1 Tachinus sp. AB-2021
GTCAACGTCCACCCTTGAATTAAGGATCTCATCAGCACCTTTAGGCAATAATTGCTAATTCACCTGTGGTCAATATAACGGTCAAGTTACTTTTAGGAAGGATGAAGCAAAAAAGAATATTTTTTCTCCTTTTTACTAAACCTGTCATCTTTTTCAGTTATTTCACCCCATCTCTCTCTTCCATATATTCTCATTCGTTCTGGTTCTATAGTAATATACCTGTTTTTATAATATTTTTCCCTGTTTACTCCCAGTTTTTTATTTATTTACTTTCATTTTCTCCTTCAGGCATTCTTGATTTTGCATTCATTTCTATCTCTTCAAACTTAATCGCTAGTCTTTCCGCTTCTATCCTTATTTGTCCCTTTTATTACCTTTGGAATAATATATGCTGGTGTCTCCCTATTTAATCCTATCACCCATCTCTAGTACTTTGCTTGGATCGACTCTAGCTTTTCCTGTTCCTTCCGACCTCAAACTTCCGCTCCATATCATACTCCTTATTAAACGGTCATACATCATACCTTTCATTTTTAGGCTCTCAAACTTTCTTTCATCTATTTCCCCTACTTGACCCTCCACTTTATTTTCCTTTCGAGCTTGTTCATTTATGTTCTCATTCTCACTATTATTTGCACTCATAACATAGCCTAAATATTTGAATGTTTTACTTCGTGAATTTTTTATCCTTCCCATTTCCAGTTTTCCACTTTCCTTCTGCCTCCGCTTTTTTAAACATCATTACTTTTGTTTTGCTCACATTGATTTCCAAACCTTTCTTTCTAAAATATTTTTCCAAATTTTCGATGAAAGCACTACCATATCGTCCGCATACGTCAATGACCACACCTTTTCTCGTCCCACTACAATCTCAAATGTTTGCGCAAGGCTCAATTTCTTCTCCATATCTGAAATATACGCTGCAAAGCAAACATAATGGGAATCAGTGGGCATTTTTCGCTCCTTTTGTTGCCCAAAACCTTTCACTCTTATTTTCATTTAGTCACATTGTATTTGATGTCTCAATATATATTTTTTACATTCTTCTAATCAAGCACTCACTAATTCCTTTTACTCTCAAGTGCATCCAGAATTTTTTTAGGTTCATACTATCAAAGGCAGTTTTTATATCCAGTAACAAAGCATATAATTTTCTTCTTATTTAGATACTTCCCTTTCTGCAAAATGGCGCAGCATATATACATTGTCTGTCCATGATCTCTCTCCTTTTTCTAAAATTTCCCTAACCATCTGGCATTGTCCCCTCCATACTTAATTTTTCATTCAGTTTCTCTCCAATATCATGACATAGATCTTGTATGCCATACACAGCAATGTTTTGCCCCTGTAGGTTTTAATCAAGTTTACTTTTCCACCTTTGTATATTGGACATACAAGACCCTCACTCCATTGATTTGAAAAACCTTCTCTCTGCCATTTATTATTTTAATCTCTCAATCATCACATTTTCCGTTCCAAACATCCATGATTCATTTTTTAGTTTTCCAATTTGCCTGTATACCAGTTCTTTAGATATTTCAATAGTTTCCTCTGGTCTTGAAGATTGTTGCACTGTTATTTTTTCTTTCTTGTCCTTACCTCCAAACAAATTTGAGAAATACCCCTTCCACTCTTCCGTGGATGCCTTTCTGCTTTCTTGTCTGTCCCCTTTCCTTGTTTATGTATTTCCACGCCTTTGTCTCCATATATATATATATATATATATATATATATAAATATGTATATATATATATAGATATTTCTTATTTCTGTTTCTTTTCCTTATACATCTGTTTTGTACTGTTTCTGCGTATTTTGGTATTGTTATGTGCTTTTCTGGCTTCTCGTTTTGTTTTTGTGTATTCCTTATTCCACCATCTACATGTCACTGGATACTCTTACTAATTATTTCTTCCAATTCCTTAAGAAGACTGAATCTTTGACTTTCGATTATTTCAGTTTGATTTCATTTAAATTTAATTTATATTCCCTAATGGCCGTATCCGTCCATATTTTTTTTGTTATCCTTTTTGTCACTTTTTCCTCTGTTCGTTTGTTTTATTCTTGTAAATATAACTCTAACGGTTGACGCTCAGATTCAATTCTGGCACCCACTCTGAATTGTTTTACTTCTTGCAAAGCTTTTTCGTTCACCAGCCCATAATCTATTACTGATTAACCATTAGGGCCTATGTAGGTATACTCTCCCATCTCATCTCCTGCAACATTTCCATCCTCGTCCTCCTATAACCTCTCTCAGTTTATTGCCTTTTTTATTTTCAATTTAAACCCCCCAATTGGTCCCATTCGAGCATTAAAATCGCCTCCAATTATTAATTTGCTATGCTCTGTCTCTAACAATAAGCTTTCTAACTGCTTATTGATATTTTTTATTCCTCTAGTGTCCTTTGTCTTTGCTGTTATTCTCTATGGTAGTCTTTTTTATATCTATCGTATTTATTATATCTATCATTCTTAATGTTAGAAACCCCTGATTGTTATCACTCCAACGGTATAGTTCACCGTCAATTTTCAGTTTCCTGTAGTATCCTACCTTGACTTTTATTCTTTTTGCCCTTTCTTCCCTGGCTCTTGCTACTTTTTGCATTCTACTATCTTCTATAGTCATGCCATTCTCTCTCTCTCTCTCTCTCTCTCTCTCTCTATATATATATATATATATATATATATATATATATATATATATATTTGTATTACTTAGTTTATTTTTATTTTTCATACTTCTTGTTTTACTTGCCAGGATTCAATCTCTGCTATAATTGATTTGTTTTCTTCTCTTCCAATTATAAATGCAGCAACTATTTTTAATTTTCAAAGTTCAATTCTTTTTCTATCATTTTTTCAACCAAGTCTTTTTCTTGTCCTTGCTGTGTCGGCATGCCTTTAACTATAATCTTATTTCTATTTCTTCTCTTTCTTTTCTTTCTAGCCTCTCTTCTATTTCTCTTATTTTGTTCTTCAGTTTCCTTTTCTCTGCTTCCCATTTTTCTTTCCGCTTTGTCATCTCTTCTTTTAGGCTTTGAAGTTTGTTTTTAAGGTCCTTATTATTGCTTCTTTTTTGATTTTTTCCATCATCAATTGCATTGATTTCTTTCATGTCTTTGCTGGTATTTGCCGGCATGTTATGACTTTCTTCTTTCTATCTTTGTTTGGGAGATCTGAGTATCTTTTTGCTTCTGCTAAACATCTCAATATCTTTGGTATCTCTTTTTCTTTTTCATGCTTCTTCTGTTCATTAAACAATGTTTTATTGACTTAAAAAGGAAAATTAAAAAAAAAGAATCTCGGCGGCTGTCTGGGATTCAAACCTGCGCTAGCCGCAGCTTGTACTGTTGCCTAAGAATCCCACAACATTAGCCCAGCAGTTTAATATATGCTTGCAAAAAATTTATTCTTTCAATTTTACAAATTCTATTTTAATTTAAAATGAATTTTTCTCTGGTGTTTTTTATTTCTAAACCTTTTACTTAAATGTTATTGGTATAATTGGTATTTTTATTCTCAAACATTTATTAAAAAGATCTACTCGCTTGTTAGATTCGAAACTGTAGCGTGCGAAACTTCGAGAAATCTTCCACCGGCTTTTACCACTAGACCAGTAAATACTATATATATTTTTACAAATTGTCCGGAATCGCTTTTTCGATTTTATTATTTAGTTACTAGCACGTTGTTAGTATCACGCAAGTTATGTTTGCAACATAATTTTACTGCACTTATTCTGCAGTTATTATGCTGATTTAGCACTAACCTCAAACAATTTCTTGTATTTCGTCGTTTTCTCTTCACTTCACATTGTATTTATGTTATTATAACTGACTGTTTATACTACTTTATTTACGCTTATTATTACTTATATTTATTATTACAATATATGATGTTTTCTCTCTACTTTCATCTACTCTTTTTAAAATTGTTGCAAATAAAGTAAAATTAGACATAAATAGTAATATAAAATGTTGTAAAGTGTCAAATTAAAAACTTAATTGTTTTTTAAGAAGAATGTTAAAAGATGTTAAGAGATGATAGAAAAATGTTAAAACATGAAGTATTTTGAAATATCACTAAATGCTACAAATTGTCGAGAATGTTGAAAAATATTGTGGTAAAGTAATTTATTAAAAAATTTAGCAAATTTTTGAAAACTGATACAAAGTGTTAGATCATGTTGAAATGTAGAAAAAATCTTGCTTGTGCATAAAATGTTTAAAAAAAATTCTGAAATTGTTGTGAAATGTTAAAAAAGTTTACAAAATATTTGCAGTATTGCAAAACAGTGAAAAATTATCAGAAAAAGTGATTAGAAGTTATAAAATTTGGAAAACTGTATTGGTGTTGAAAGATTTGTACAATGGTCAAGAGAATGTTAACAGCGGTTTTCAAATTTTATATAAAATACACTTACAAAAAAAGTAATCCACTAAAACAAAAGTGGAGCAAGTGAGACAACCTGGAATTAATACTACTATAATTTATCTCCCCAAATATTCAGCAATGCTTCAGCCTTGAAATACGTGTGTAATCGTTTTTTGATTAATGGTATCAATTTGTCTAGAAGCAACGTTATTTGTTCGCACCCTAATTCATCCCACAGGTTCTCTATGAGATTCATGTTAGGACTCGTGGCAGACCATTCTAAACGTGTATATCTTATTTACTGCAAATATCGATCAATCGATGTGGAAATTACCAACAAATAGTGCAAAAACTAATAACAAACCTTTCCGAAAAATTTTCATGTTACGGTGGTCAAAGAATCTTTTATTGGTAATTTTAGAAGAGAACTTGAATTCTAGTTGCTAGAGTTTACAGTTTGACTTTATACTCTTTCCCTGCCCACTCAATATGATCTTTGTGCACTTAAACTACTTGTTAATGTTTGCATAACTGTTTGAGAGCATACAGCAATACCACGCACAATTCTGATCCTCTGAGCCAGTCCAAATAAGGGTTGGTGACATTTTCAAAAACACTGCAGCGTAAGAAAGGTTTTTACTTGGTTTCACGCTAATTCTAAAGTGCTCGTCATACAGTTGTGTTCGGTTTTCTCATAGCAAAAGCAGCATATCAAACATTTTGTAAACAGCAATGCCTAAAAAACTTACACAATAGATGCTCTAAAAGAAAATACAAATATCAACTTAATCTTAAAGTAACACTTAATAGAAAACGCAAAGAAATAACAAAATAACAAAATTAATGACTGACAGAACACAAGTCACGGCTCAGTGTCAAATATTTGGATTCATAGTCAAAGAATAAAAACATAAAAAGGAAAAACTCAGTGTTTTTAAAATATTGCACAAACTTTTTGTAATTTATTGTATTTGTAAAGTGTCACATAATACTAAATAAATTGCAACTGAAATGTGAAATGTCAAGAAATCAAAATATTGAGATAACACCAACAAAAAATGTTGTTAAAAGTGAAGAAATGTTTTAAAATGTTACAATATATTCTTTTACAGGAAGTTTACAATATGCTTATGCAATACACACAAATAATATTGAAAAATGTTTCAACATCTATTAAAATATCACAAAACATTCAGAAAATGTTATAAAAAGTCATTAAATGTAAACTATATCAAATATATTACTCAACATATTACAATTATTGAGAAATAATCAAAAATTTGCAAAGTATTGTGTTTCTGAATTGAAAATATGAAGAAATATTTGTAAAACGTAGAAAGTTATATAATAAATCTTATTATGAGTTATTTATCACTTTTTGTCATTTTATTTTTTTGTTTTTATGCGCCTACTTATTTGCATATTTTGTTTTGTTTTTTTTTTAAATTTTAAAGTGTTATTTTTGTAATATCTTCTTGTGGAAAACATTATCTTGTAAAATATTGCAAAATATTTTGAAATTGAAACAAAACTTGCAAAGAATTTATAAAGAAATTAATTTAAATGAAATATGATATTTTAAAATTTCCTACAAAAAATATAAGAAATGATTTAAAGTTCTGGTTCTTAATTAATAATTAAATAGTTTCCTATATTTTCATTTCTGATCAATATTGCCTTTCATGTTGCGGAGAATATTTAAATAATTTTAAATTGGCAAAGGCACAGGGATGAAGTAAATGCTAAAAATATAATACTAATTATTTTAATTATTTAAGAAATGCTAGTTTTTCTGATAAATCTAAGACAATAATTTATTATAGGAATAAGTACTAGAAAACGAAAAGCAACTGCAGCTATGGGCCGTAAAGAATGAGTAGATAATGCGAGATAATCGAAGAGGTAGAATGTAAATATGTGGTGCACACATCGATATATCGTATATCGTATTTACTAGGAGACACTTAGGTATGTGAGGATTGCAGAAATGATGGCGTAGCTCGTATTCAAGGTCGCGGCAATTTCTGAATTCATAGAATGTAAGAACCTGTCCAATAGTATTTTTAATAGAAGCGAAAAATATTATAGCAATATAACTACTTGACATCTTTTTCCCTGGCATTTAAATGGTAACAGGTTCTATGATGTAAAAACGACCTAACCTCGTGTCACGAACCTTTTCTAGGTGAAATCATATTATCTTCGTGTGCATGTTTCGAACAAACTATTTCCGGTAATCTTGTAACTCCATAAATGAATCTGCCCTAATTTCATCGGTTCTCAATCCAATGTATTCTTATCAAATAATTCCATTCAATAATAAAATAAATGAATTGTTTTGAGCAATAAGATTTAATACAATAGAAATGTTACTGACCAAAGCGAATCAATTTTGCAATAAAACAATACAGTTATTTATCTGCAAATTATTTACTTTGCATGCTTAAAGGAGCGTGTATCCTCTGTAACTATTGCTGAATTATCAGAATTATTCATTCAAACACCGTCAATCCATTAAAATATAGCTTATATAAACATATTCATAAAAATGGTACATTAAGAAGTAACTAGAATTATGTTGCATATAGATATCTTCTACATTGTTGAACTCGATGAAAAGTAGTTGTTGTCAGGAATTATGTTTCATTTCGAGTTAAAAAAAATTATATATTTTTTATTTAATTGTATTTTGAACAACAAGAAAAAATTTGTAGCAATTATCAATGTATTTGCGGCTTACACAACATAACATACACCCTTACATCGCAAATATACAAAAGGTGAAGTTGTATGCAGGGGATTATCAATATAGGTTTACGAAGAGAAGATCGACAACACATATTATGAAGTGCATGTAATAAAACAAATAATAGAAAAATCACACGGAAATAGTATTAATATATACCAGGTCATTATTGATTTCAAGCTAGATTTTTCAGTGTGGATCTAGAAAATGGGAATTCCGGAAAACCTTATAATATATATAATATAAGATTGACAGAAAGTAGTAATTATAAAGAAAGCAGTATTATCTAATGAGTTTAAATTAGTTTGTGTATAAGACAATGTGATGGATTATCAACAGCTTTATTTATTGTTGCACTAGAACGAGTGGTTACGTAATGTATAATTGATGAAACTATTAACGGAATTGTATACCAAGAAAAGTTTTAACATTATTGATGGTTGTGTAATATATAAATCGCATGTGGGCTATTACAATTTTATCTAAATCCCTAAAATAGGGATTGTATTAGATTATTTATACATTTTCAATAAAAAGTTTGGTGATAATGTGTTTCTATTATAATCTTTCTTTTTTACCTCATAGTGCAGGTATAAAAGATGAAAAATTGTTGAGTACGCATTTAATTTAGCTTTTCTAAATTGATTCGGGGGCTAAAAACAAAATGAACTTTAAGAGTGGAATTTTCCGTTTGTGCCTCGTTATAGAGTTATTGATATAAATGTAAATAATGACATTTTCTACAACCACAAACAATTTTAATTTATTTATTTTGTTAAATCTTGGGACCATAACTGTCAGATTTAATATTTATTTGTGCAACATAATTCAATTATTTTATAATTTATGAATCGTTCGTCATATTGATAAATATTTATGGTTTGTGGGTTTAAATTAGAACTATATTACTGTCATCAAGATTCAAAATATTAGAGGCATGCAATGACCACTGCTGCGGCTAGGACTTATGGAGAGAGGTTTGCAAATCGTCGGTACCCCGATGCAAAATCTATAAGCCAAATAGAACAAAGATTACTGGAAACAGGTAATGTAAATCCTTAAAAAAATCAGACAGAACGTCAACTTACACTAAGTATCTATCAAGAAGAGCAAGTTCTTGGATATGTTACGATGGAACCAAGTATAATCGTTCAAATTGTATTGTCTGAAACCCATAATGAGACTATTCACAGATTATTTGGGTATTTACAAATACTCATAATCTGCACCGATGGATGAATAAAAATTCCCACTTAATACAATTAATTATGTAATTAATCCATGCATTCTACTTAATCGGCTTAATTCAAACTTGAATCTAGAATTCTTAAATTAAAATTTACCACTTCCGCTTCTTAGTGAAGTTCCATTAACAGGTAGATTAACTTGTTGGTTTCAACGTGATGGAGCACTGGTACATTATGAAATATAAGTGAGAAACACCCTAAATGAAAAATTCTCAGGAAGGTGGATTGGAAGAGGTGGGCCAATACCATGGTCTCCTAGATCCCCAGATCTGAATCCGTTGGATTGCTTTTTTGGGGCTATTTGAAAGAACAAGTTTACCGGAAACCTATTCTGAATCCTGAAAATGTAGTAGCTTGTATTTACGCTGGCGTTAATAGACAATAATATGCTACAGAGAGTTCGTGCTTCCATGATAAATTGTGTAAATGTTTGCCTTGAAGGATGCGGCGTATTTGAATACATTTAGTGTAAACAGAAGTAGACAATATTTTGTTTTTTATATTATTAGTTTTTAATAAAGTTTAAAGTTAAAATAATTTTTTTAATTTTTTTATCAATAACTCTGCAACGAGGGACAATTTATTTTAGCCCCTTGAATCAAATTCCAAAAACAAGATAGTCAATTTTGAGAATTACTACTGTCTACTATATCCATGACTCTTTAGATTCAAAACATTCTGTATACATCGAATGTGGCAAACCATCTATTATATGCTTTGTTTGGAAACGTAACTTTGTACAACTTCGCAAAAAATATTTATAATCAAAGCTACTTTAAGATTTTTCAAAAATGACCGCTAATAAATTTTCCCCATACAATATGCACTTGCACCAATATTTGACAAAACTAAATTTTCAATATCGATTAAATCTCTAATAATAGTTGGTGGTGTCCATACTCACAAAAAAATCTTCAAGTAGGCATCGGTTATAAATATTTTGTAAAAGTTGTAAGAATTTATTGCCTGGGGCGGATCTGATACACCCTTGTATATATTTAGAGCAAAAACAACCTCCGTTTAATTGAATTGGCTATGGTCGTAGTTTATTATTAATGTTTAATTAGTTATGTTGAATGTTGATACAGGACAATTAAATATTATAACGTGAATGATATAAAAACATTTTGCAATATTTATTGTTACTGCATGGTTCATTAAATTGTTTTTAGGTTAAAATCAATTGGATTTGTGCTGCGAATCAAATAATAAATATAAAAATCAATGTCGAAGCAGAACCGTTATTTAAAAGAAAATCGGTCATTTAACGTTACAACAGATATTAATGTTAGAAATGCGATATGCAATTTTGCCACTTCACTGCATGATCCAGTTGCATCTTTAAAATCCTGATGTTTTAATAATACTTAATTACTCTGATAAAATAATTATAAAATCTTTCTTTATCATAGCAATTTAAACGTATTTAAATTATTAAGCAATAAACGGGGTTTTCAGCAATTAGATTTATTCGTAATTTAATACATCGTTATACTTCTAAATATAAATAGCAGACGTTTCGGGAATCCCCTTCTCTCGAAGTTCAATATCAGTGTTTAAAATATATAATATAAAATTAAATTGAATAGAACAAATATAGTTTACAATGATTTTTTCTAAAAAAATAATATAAATAAGTGTAATAGACGAACTACGTAAGAAACAATTTACCAATTTACAATTCTAATTAGTGTTTGAAGACGGTTATTAATTTAGTAACGGCTTTCATTTCTCGAAGGAATTTGCTGGAGTGAATATTGAATAAAATGATTTTTTTAAATAAAAAATTATATAGATTACAAAGAGAATATATATATATATATAAAAGAAATTGTCCAGGTATTATTTTAAATTTAGTATTTGTTTATTTAAATTTGTAATTATGTTATGCTATATGACACTCAGATTATTACTGTCTAATTGAAAATTGTATGTACTATTGGTTTTTATATGTAGAATTTCATTGATTACCCCTTTTTTATAAATCGGTTCAATGACTAAAATGTTTGTTTTTTTTTAATTGAATTGTCCCATCCCATTATGATGATAACAAAGACCAGTGTTAATTCGTCCATTTATACAATCACGTTCGTGCTGATTTAAACGATCCTTTAGCCTTTCAATAGTTTGTCCTATATATATTGTTATTGTTAGATGGCAATTATTACATGGTATTGAGTAAACTCAATTGTTGTTAATATTGTTATTGGTTTTTGGTTTAAAATTGATTTTATTAAGTTTGTCGGATAGTTGTTTGATTTGACTTTATTTAAGACGGATTATTCTATTGTATCCCATTTTCCAATAATTTAAAAGAGAGAGTTTTTCAATCGATAACGTGGAATCATTTTTTAGGATTTGATATGTATTTTTGACTGATGTTATTTCCATCACTTTATCCGCATACTCTATACGAGTAAGCAACACTGTTTTGTTACCCTTGTTCGCAGTAGTGACAAACAATTCCGGATTATTTTTTAAAAACATTTGTATATATATATATATATATATATATATATATATATATATATATATAATCTTTGTATATGTGAAACTTGTTTACACTGCCTGGTATTATTTTTGAAATTAATATGGTTCGTTCCAGCGCTGAAGGAGCTGAGTTGTATTCACAAAACGTCCGCTATTTATTTTAAGAAGTCTAACGATGTATTAAATTTCGAATAAATGTAGTGCTAATTACCGAAAAACCCGTTTATTGCATATTCACTTCAGGACTAAGAAACCAAAATTCCATATTAAATTATTAAGTCAGTATATAGAAAGTATACAATTGTGATTTTTGAAAAATCGAGTGAACATATAATAATTATGAAGTATGAAGTGTTTTTTTTTTTAAATATAAAAACAATTTTCGTGATTTATTTTTAAACCTAAAAACTTAAGCAAAGTAAACTTTAAAAAATAAATGAAAATTTGTAAATGTATAAATAATAATTTATTTGTGTTTAAACATTTATTCAAATTTACATAGACTTTATTTTATCAAAAACCAATAAAGTTATTACAGACTGGATACTAATATCTCGCCAAAAATTATAACTCAAAATGTTTATTATGCGAGCTCATACTTGTGATACATTTTTGAAATAAAATAAATACGGACAGAATCAGTGAATGGTGTATAACTAACTGTCCTATTGGTAAATGTTGTATAATAGTCCTCAAATTAGGGAGGTAGTAAAAGATTCAAAATTCAAACAAAAATTGAGCGATTTCAAAAAACCAGCATCGAAATCTTTTAAGAATATTGTTGCAATATTTTTCGGTAATCATAAGAGTGAAAGCTACAGACAGTTGGTTAGCGAACTATTGTTGACTAATGGGTTGCAACATATCACTCAAGGTTCATTCTTTACTCACACTTGGATTTTTACTGAAAATTTGTGGGCTGTGAACGATGAGGACGGAGAAAGGTTCTATCAGGACATTTCTAAGATGGAAAAACGATACAAGGGTAAATGGAACCAAAATATACCGGCAGATTACTACTGGACAATTAAAAGCGACCAATCAGAAGATTAATTGGTAGATTTTCTTAGATTGTAACTTTATAATAAAACATTTTTATATGTTTGGTTTAGGTGTTTTCTTTTAATATTTTAAATTACTGAAGAGAATAAAATTCTTGGCAAACAGTTTTTTTATGTTTGATTTTACTGTCAATCACCTATTATAGTAAGAAGTATCATAGAAGTCATGTGACACAACAAAGTTATAATTTTGTTGACAAGTGTTATTAACATTTATACTATTACCCATTTAAATGAACTGAAAGAAAATAACAACACTAAATTCTTAGATTACAACAACAGTTCAAGTAACCACAAACCACACTTTGCTCGACTAACTGTATTTTTTTACTTTTTAAATCTAATTATTTTTACATTAAAATTCATATTTAAATTCACTTTGAATGATATAAACATTTACAAATATGTTAAGAATTAAAACGCGCTGATATTATTACGTCAGTACAAATAGACTTGTTTGCTCATCTCTCTCTACCCGGCATTATTATACTCGATTCCTTTTATTTGATTCATTCCCCCGTCCGGTTGATTGAATCAACGCAACATGAGTCCGCCGTATTAATATTTAGTGAGTCATTGCATATTCTCTGTACATCCATGGCGGAATCTTTTTGATGAAATCATCCTTTTTAACTTTTTTGGCTGCATAGCCGGGGGAATCAATAGCGAAGGCATGCTTTACCTGAGGAATTTAATGAAAGGACAAGTGAATTTCTGACAGAAGTAAATGCACTGAACCACGTTAAGCTACTCGCATTACTCAATCTATTTTATTGCATTAAATGTTTAATGATGATTAATAACTTGTTTAATTTAATTGAATAATGTGATTTTTAATTGAATTCATTTTTATTCAAATTCTCGATGTTTTGCCTTGAAAGTACATGCCAATTAAGGTATATTTAATAATTAATATTAAATGAACTTGCTAATTTGGTTTTACATGGCTAACATTTCCTCGTTGTGTTATTTCTGTTATATAAGCATGTTTTGATAGTTTAAGGACATTTATTACAAGACATGCTATCAGCAATTTTATAATAGCAAGATTCATTGTTTACGTTTGCTTCTAACAATTATTTACTTGTTTTAAATGTTTAAATTATTTTCGGAAGATTTTTTTAAATTCATTCATGTATGTGGAAAATTATTTTATCAAAGAAACAATATAATTTTGAAATCATTCTTTAAGATTTAAGAAATTGAATGTGTAAGCAAATTTCCTAGATTTTTTCAAATATAATTTATAGTTTATTTTAACAAACGACAACCTTACTACGATTTTCATATATTTTTTTAAATTATTTTAATTGTCTAGCACATTTTATAGATTCGCTAAACATCATTATACAATTTTATATATACATATATATATATATATA
>JARJEC010119301.1:0-28136 GCA_030264575.1 Tachinus sp. AB-2021
CTGCTATATATATATATATATATAGCAGCTCTTTACATTTTCATACATAAACACTTTTTGAAATATATATGTATATATATATATATATATATATATACATATATATATACATATATATATATATACATATATATACATATATACATACATATATATATACATACATATATATATATACATATATACATACATATATATATATATATATATATATATAGCAGCTCTGTTGTTCATTAAAACACTTTTTGAAAAAAAAAAAAAATATATAGGCATATATTAGGCTTCCCTGCTATTAATATACTATTAAATTTAAGCCAATTAAATTAGGAAATAATTATTAATGTTTCAATTCGATATTGGAAATCTTTAGAACTGTTAATACTCTCAATGTCCGAAAATTAAATTTATTATTATAAAAAACAGATCAGGTCTGAGAGACTGTATTTATTATTGATTGAAATGTCAAACAAATATCAGAAATGTCAAATGTCAAACAAATATCAGAAATGTCAAATTTCAAACAAATCAATATTTTTCTAATTTTTAAAATCCTTAACATTTACCTAGTTTATATCGACAAAACGAGCAGATCAAAACTTAACAAAGATAAGAGTTAATAATACCAAGTTTGCATCTGTATGGATTTTTATCACAATTAATTCAAACAGATCCGGATTTATTATAGGATTGAAATTAATGTAACAAAAGAGACAGTTGTCTGCCAAATCTTGCTAAAACATAACTAACTTCAGTTTTATTTATTAAATCTGTGTATAATAGTATTTGTAATTGTCGAATTTTACCCAATCAACCTAGAGGTCTTTCAGCTGTCTTTATGTAATTATGTGTGGGTTGAGTTAACACTTTCACGATAGATGCGAAAAATGGTACTCTTCGGCAAGGACACGCTCACTGTGCAATGTATGGAAAGCGTACATTTCTACTCAATTTACAAAATTCATTTTACATATTATGATTACGATTTTAAACTTTAAAATTCTGAAATAGACTAATGCCTAGTCCCATGTCAACATACTGCCATCTGCTATAGAACTACATATAAGCACAGGCCGCAATGTGCACTGTGCACATCTCCGCACATAGTGAGGGCTTGTTACTTAGAAATTTGATTCTGATATTTAGAAACCGTTCCTTACATTACCTAACTTTTGCAAACATTTGACATCGGCCGTACTGGATAATAATAATAAAAATATATTAATGTTAATGAGCAATAGCTCTTACACCTCGACGGTTACCTGTGTATAATAAAGTTTGATTTAATAAAATGGGATTTCTATCAATTTAGATCCATATAGGTTATTTAAGTTTTGGTTTGAAATTATCACCATTAGCAATCATTGGCAAAATTGGCATTAAATTGTTTAATCCACAATTGTTTACATTATAAAATATCAATCTGGATTGATATTCATTTGATTTGATTTTCAAAACCTAAACCAATTGAATCTGGTCAATTTAGTGAATTGATCTTGACATTTGATCCAATCGTAATTTCAAGCTTGCCTGTTATCTACATTTTCGATTGAATTCGGTTTAACTCAAGCGAAAGCAAACTGTCGTTTGTTGTTTTCTAGTAAAAATTTATTCAGTTTCTTTGTGATAATTCAATATAAATTATTCAAAAATTTAATGACTATTTCCAATCATAATTCTGTGTCATCCATCCCAAAGATAAAAGGCACCATGTCCACTTTTTTATGAAATGGTGGTAATCGATGTGCTTTTTTCGTATTATATTATAAGCAAAAAGTGTCAAATCAAGGACATAGTGCCAATTCTATTTATGAAAAAAATGAATATGGTGACCTTTATCTCCGGGATAAAAAATCACAAACCAATCGTATCTTTTAAGCAAATTTTGACAAATCAGATTCAAGTAACACTGAAAATTGTGCAAGAATTACAGTAATAAGTGCACTGTGTTAGCAACTCCATGTATTTAAACAAATCAAACTTAAAAAGTAATGACCATTTATATAATTAGTATAATTAAAAGCTTAAACCAAACTGCAATAATTTTCTTGAACCACAAAACGTAATCTTATATCAAAAAACCATATTTCTGAACCGAACAATTTGAATCGGTTTTTAAGTGTGTTTGCTGCAGTCAAGTGCATGCATTATTATTAATGTTTTTACAACAATTTGAAAAGATAATTGCACCCAAATGTGTAAATTTGTGTGGTTCTACTTAAAGTCTTACAAGTGACAATATTCAAAAATTCTAAAAAATGGAATATTTTAAAAATATAAAGATAATACAAAACTGTCAAAAACTAATTCCAACTGTCTTCGGTTCGCTTTAGAAATAGGGTTTTTTGTTTCTCAATACACGGTTCGGTTCCGGTTTGCGGTTCAAGAAAATTGGTACAGATGTTCAAGTCTCTATACACTCAAGTAAAACTTGGAACTGACTTTTGCAAGAGAAATGGAACGTTAAGTGGTTAAAAATACTTAGTATATTTTGCAATAAATTTGGAATGTAGCACTAGGTGAAAAGTTGTTGTGCAAGCATGACAGTTCCACAGTATCAGAATTGCCAACCAGAAACGTTGCAGACCAAGTGTTTTTACGACTATAGCTTATTTTTTAAAATACATATCGATGATAAATGTGACAGCACAAATCTACAAAATTAAATGTTGTTTTTTATTACTTTGCCTTCCTATAAGCTCTTGGAAAAGTTCTGCGAAATCTTGTAACTGAAAACCTTGTGAAATATTTAAAAAAGGACTTTTAGTGACATCTAGTATGAGGAATTAATTACAAAGAGATGCCTTGCATCTACTTTATTTTTAAATATATCGCATTTTTTTCAAAACAGTATTTAACCGTTAAAGAGATACTAAAAGAATGAAGCTGATAAAAGAAATCTGCAAAATATTGAACACTATTCGCTCAAATTAGTTTCTTGTCTCTCCTGTAAAGTTGAGTTTTTGCAGATACGAGGCGTCTTCAATATTTTAGATATAAAAATAAAAAACTTGAAATGTCACAAACATCACAAATAATTAAGTGAGGTTAGTAATGATAACAATGCTGGCGTCAATGATGCCAACTTAAAATTGTTTGCTCTACAAAATTCAACACATAACAAAACCAATATTCTTATTTATTGTTTTTTACAATTTTATTTTAACAAATATGTTTAACACGTTGAGTGCTGCACTGAAAATGATAAGATTTTTTGATGGAATCAAATTATTTTTCACCTGTTTTATTAATAAAATATCTAGAGTAATATTTATAAGCAAACTTGACAATCTGCCCGACACATACACACTCTATTTGCCTCTGGCGCTTAATGTGTTAAACAGGTTAACTGCCATACAAAAATAGTAAAAATTGCTTATGGTGATGGTCTAAAGCAGCATATGTATGCCTCTATTTACACAACGGTCAATAAGTGGTCGCTGTCATATTACTCACAAAATTTGAGCACAGTGTTCGTAGTGATCGTATATGCTCACTTGGCAGTCAACCTGTTAAAAGTGCAATAGAAACTATTAGTGAAAGTGCAGATATTAAGAGAACCTATCGCAGATATACTTGGCTTTATAATTACAAGTGAAGTTAAATAAATAATCAATTCTACAAATAAAATAAGAATAACGTAAAAAAGGAGAGAGAGAGCCGTCATAGAGACACCTAGTAGATCAAAATCTATTTTTCAGGGGAAGCTGTGCAATTTGCTGCTCCATATTTTCACTGTCATTTATGATATTGTTCGTCATTGTTAGGTTTGCCGTTTTTTGTCATGGCCAGGTGATAATAGCAATCATCGTTCTAACATGCCATTAGATGATTCACATAAAAAATTTGTAACAAGTGTGTGTCATGACCGATGTGGAAAAAAGGTTTAGAGGGTGCATTCTTGCCGACTAACTCCGGCCTAGCAACTATTGTCAACTTCAGTCGCTTCCTGTTTATTGATAAAACTTATTTTATAAAAATAACATTTTCGCTACAGCCAATTTCAAACGTAAATATGGTTTTACAAAGAACATTACCTACAGTTCTAATGCGATAATTATACTGCACGACAATTGTGACAGCACGATATAAGCAAAAATATGTTTATAAAATTTTTCACAACAATTTATTTCATTAATTTTGTAGAACTTCAACTTTCAGTTTTATTACTTTCAAATATAGTTTAGAATAAGTTTTGATTGGATTTGCATTCTGTTAATTTTGACAATGAAATCTTACAATGCTTCGGTAAAATGATTTGGTGAGGTATGGGGGTAGTGTAGTGTAACATAGAATTTGCATCATTTGCATTAATGTAAATAATTAAATTGTTGTTTACGTTAGTATCAAATTATTAAATAGCCAACAAAATTTTTGGTTATTAATCGAAAATTAAATATAATAAATAATATAATAAAACATAAAACATACTGAATCTAGGCACATACACCGCTCGTGCACACACAATTGTGGTGTCATTTACACTACACCGTAATAAACAAACAGCTTTCAGTGTAAATGATATTAAACATAAATAAAAAGTGTGTTGGAGGCAGAATAACTGAACGCAGCTACTCTCGAAGTGGGACGTTTAGTGTAAGCACTGTAATACAACAAACAAACTGGTTTCAGTGTAAATGCTGTTGAATATTATCTATTTCCGAATGGCTAAAGTGTGTTTTGTGTGTGTCCAGTGTAGAATAACCGAACACTGCTTATATTAGAATAATAAATAAACAGAATATAGCTACAAAATACCGGATGACAATTATTTCTAAAATAAATTTTAGTATTCAAAAATATATGATGGAAATCATTATTTTGGAAAATAATGTAATCATTTAAAAATATAGGCTAAATTTAGTTACAAAAAGATGTAAAAATATTTTTGTCATCATAGAAAAAGTATAGTATGTACTTAATTCGAGTTGTCTATTACATACTCGTGAAAACTTAACACTACTCAATACAATACACAACTCTCGTTAGGTAATATACTAATACACAACTTCCAATTGTAAAAAACGTTGGTTAAGCTAGCCCATAATCAGTCACTGTTTTATTAGTTTATTTAAAATTTTCAACGATTGATATATTATTTTCTAATTAAAATGCATAGTTTGAGCAATAAGCTTAAGTAAACAAATAAATTTAAATTATTTTAAACAAAATTATTTGTAAATGACAATTCAATAATATCGAGCACAAACTAAACAATTTAATTTATTAAATGACCGCAAATACTTCAAATTTTTTGCACATCAGTAAAAATTATATACAAAAAATGACACGTCATATGGCAAGTTTTATTATAGTGGTATATCAAAAGAAAATTTAAATAAATTCTATTAAGTTGGGTGTCCTTCAATATTAAATAAGAATACTTTCAAGGACATTATTTATCAAAACTAATTAACTTGTAAAGGTTTTTCTTTTTAATAAACAAAACTATCTACTCTAAACAACTGTGTATAAAATACAGGAAAATAAAGAGTTTGTTAAAATTTTGCAATAACATTATTTTAATCAAGCAGGACATGAAACTGATCGAAAATAAAGCTTATAACCTAATAATTATAATCGATTTGCTAATCAGCTTAACTGGCTTAATTTTTCGCAATTAAGTATTTAAAGCATATTGCGATTTGATTGACAGCTATTTTAAATCGTTTAGTGAATTTAGAAATTTAAATGATGCATATTAATATTAGTGACAAAAGTAAAATGGTGGATCATAAAATGTTAAAAATGATTTTACAAATGTATTGAATTAAATTGTTGATAATAAAGCATAAATATAGGTGTGTTGTGTATAAGAACAATGTTATTATTGTGAAATATGTGAACAAAATATTAAATATGGCATTGTTTATGCAAATATAGATAAATAAAAATATTTATTGTGTATGCAAATGGATGACTAAAAATTTGGCATGTAATAGATTTTTTTAAATGGAAATTTCCCAAGTGATTGTGAATGTTTGATGGAAGCACACAACACGGGTGCAAGCTCTGTTCCTTGACCGCTAAAGCTAACCCGCTTGGGGTCGGTGAACGCTGCCGCTAATGCTATAGCCGGTTACACTGTCAATCCCATTGAATTTCGCCCGAAATGCAAGAAAATCTAGAAAATGCCGAACGGGAAACGTGTGCAAATGTAAATACGGACCCGCAAGGCCCCCGATTACGCACCGATCAAATTTTTAACACGATGTGACCTAAAAAAAAATGCTGCAAAACAAGCGAAAACCCTTAAAAACCCACGGCGTATACAAAATAAATAAATACCCTTTCTCGTCGTCGTCCATCTCTTGCTGTGGAATTCGCAACATTCGCATAATAGGCCTGCAGCCCCGCAATCACAATTTTAATTATTTTTCGCCGACAAACAGACACGACGTACAAAAGCTACCAAACTACAATGGCAGCTCGCCGACTTCCGTCAGATCAGTGAAATGAGACAGATCCAGGCGCCACCACTGTCTCACCCCGCCGAGTTTGTTTTCACAACCAAAAACTACAGTAATACGTACCCGTATTCATATTCGTCCATAACTACAATAATTCCTTACACTAAACTTAAAATTATATTATAACTAAACGTTAAGAACTATCCTAATTAACAACTACAGTAGGAATACACGGTCATGACATACCAGGAGGGGAGCGGTAAACAGTGCGCACACCGCCAATTCCCGTCCAGTGCCAAACAAACAACACTAAAATCCCAAGATTGTGACATTCAACGGCAGATGTCGGCCCCAAAAATTCCATATATCTCGGCATTAAACGCATCCCAATTTTAACAAATTGCAAAAGTATTAAATAAAAGCAATAACAATATTATTTACAAAGATGATTTAGTCAGATATCCATTAATAAGCGGAAAAATATTTTCCAATAATCAATACGTCAACACTGTACGCATATAATCGGCGGAAATGGCACTAAAGAAACCTGTAATTACATGTTTTTAAAAAACCCAGATGGTACTTTCACATTTCAATCCCGCCAAATAACAATTAATTGCATCGAAACGAAACATTTCAGATCGAAAACTGCTTTTATTATAAAATTAGGTCAAAATGTGAAAGGATCTTGCCATCCGATGTTTAGATAAAAAATAAGAATATACTTTCTAATTCTATTTGGGGTCATTATTTTACACAATCAGGCGCGATTGTTGTTTGGTTGGTTGGCATATTCATTCGCAAGATTGGTTACTTTTCTCGTGATAAAGTTGGTAGTTTTAAACGGAAGTACATTTTTATACAAAGCAGGGGCGTGCAAAAAATATTTTTGTTGACTAAATTCATCCTCGACGTTTTACTCACAAACTACGTATTTTCAAATATTATTCTATTATTACAAAAGAATAAATTATTATTTAATATTATTGCAATTATTTCCCCTAAATAGCAACGAAGTTATAATCTAATTCGATAAACTCTGTGTGTGTGCTCTCTCATATAAAGAGAATAGCAAAATACAATAGATGGCGCGTTTGAAATGTTCAAATGGAAACAAACCTACGGCCACGTGATCAATGGCAGCCAGTGACAAGTAATCTGTCAGTTCAAACAAATTGTGAATATAATAAATTATATTGCTGATAGAAAAAACGGTTTGTATGGCTACGAACTGAATAAAACCATTGTGTATAAGTGATATAACGTACTGTTTATATTGTCGAGGTTGTTTTGAAAGCCACAATTTCACTGACAGTTTACAATAGCAATGATCGCTTGGGTTTTGTTTTTCCCATTTGAGCAGTTCAAAAACTAACAGCAGAGGTCAGCCACTTTCGTGATTTTCTAATATGCGGTAGTTTTTACCATAGTAACCGCCGAAACTTACCCATCATTCAGTACGGTAAGTGGGCGTGACTTACCCTCCGGGAATTATTAGTTTTGTAACTACGTAGGCGGATGGAAATACCAATCTTTAATAACGTGGTCTCAGCCAGCAGTCACGATTTTTTTGGTGATATTCGTAAATATAACGTCATATGACCAATAGATGACACCTAATAGACGTCATTTTTAATCAAACAAATGACGTCTAATTTTTTGACATAATGACGTTTTTGTGTCATTTTTAAATGCCTTTGACGTCCGTTTCACGTTGAATTAGGACACGTGATGCACCCTCGATTAGCCTCTTACTATATTATGCACACGCCACGACACAATAATAATCCACACATTTTACTAAACTACCCACTCATTGGGTATGACAATAGCAATATTACTATTGTTATTAGTAGTTAGCCAAAAAATTAAGTTAAGATGAAATAACTTCGGATATTCAATGAAAGTCTGAAGTAAAATTAGTTTAAAAAAAGATGTCGGCCTGAATTTTTATCATTATGCAGCAGCAAAATATACGTCATCTAATGAATCACCATTAATGATACACACTTTGTTAGTTGAAAGTATTGATAAAAGTATTAGATGCGACTTTATTCTAAATATTGGAATGGACAGTGGGCTGACAATAGGATAATCGGTTGATATTTATTTAAAAAATTAAATTTATTTTAGCGTACGTTTAGAAGTACTTCTACCTGCCAGTGTTGATAAAGAAGGCAGAAGAACTCCGAAACGTACGATAAATTAAATGTAATTTTTTAAAATAAAACAATGTACTAAATTTTTACCACAAAAATATTTATTGAAAATAAATATATTAGCGACTTAAGTTTCGACTCAAATCTTAGTAAATTGTTTTATTTTATAATGAAGTACCACGTAGTAAAGGTCGAAACCATCCTTGTAATTTTTTAAATAATAAACAACCGATTATCCTATTGCCAGCCTACTACAGTGAATATGACGTTCTTTGCCGGCTGTGGTAGGATACATTAATATAAACAATGAACAAAGGTATTTTTTACCATAGTAACCTGTCCACGTCCCAGCCAACAAAAACACGTCATATTTACGTTAAGTTCCGTTATCATGACCCACATGACGACAAAAAGCGAAAATTTGTCAGGGACCAAAGACCTCACTTAGGGTCAGTTATTAACGTAAAATAAACGTGCTGGTATCTTTTTAATGAACGTTTATGAAAACTTACAACCAATAAATGTTATGTTTATAATTAACTACCATTAATTATAAACAGTTTATTAGATGACGTTTGCATTTTAGAGTATTGGCACTGAATATCAAAAGTTTTCTTGACTTAAATTGTTGGCTAACTACTGCTAACAATAGCAATATTGCTATTACTTAAATTCTTAAACAAGGCCATGTTCAACAAAATTGAGTAATTTTGAATGTGAGGTGGCGTTTTCACAAAATAGTAACAGCAGAATCTAATAGAGGGTGCGTTGCACGTCGCAATTCAACCAAAAATGTACATAAATATGACACAAAAAAATAGAATTATGACGTCAAAAATAATCCGTCATTTATTGGTCATATGACATTATATTCACGATTATCGCTACCACCCTCAAACCCTATATTTACGGCAAAAAATCAGATACCAGGTCAATATGGTGAGACATCAGATAATTCAAAGCGGGATCAACCGTATGTCTGCGATAAAGGTGAGTTTTATAACATATATTTTTGCAAAACTTATTGGTTCAGAATATTTTCTATGCATTTTATTTAAATGGAATTCTAATTTTTCTGCAGCATCTGTAAGTAGATAGAGAACGAGGTAGTTGATGACCTTGAAAGCGTTGATAGTCTGCCATTTTGCTATAAGTACCAAATAACAAATTATTTTAATTATTCAATGAGCGATATATAAAGCATAATTTTATCAAATACCACTAATTTATTGGAGCAATTAAAGAAGATATGCAAGCTTTAGCGGTCTTGTTGAAAATATTTGAAAGCAAATATGGCTTAGATAATCATCCGCCAGTTTGTTATAAGAAACAATTAACAAAATATTTTAATGCCAATTCATTTAGCGATATATAAAGCATATTTGGTGCAAATATCACTAATTTATTTTAGCAATTAAAAAAGCTATGGGAGGTTTAGTGATATTCTTAAAAATATTTTGAAGAAAATGCGGCTTAGATAATCATCCGCCATATTGTTGTAAGAATCAATTAACATTATATTTTAATGTTAATACATTTAGTGATAAAGTATATTTTGAGCAAATATCAGTAATTTATTGCAACAATTAAAAAAATTACGAGAAATATGGCTAAGATAATCATCCGCCATTTTGTTACAAAATTTCACATTAATGTGATGCTGAAAATATGTATGAAATAAAAATTTAAACTGGCAAAAATGTAAGTTAAAGTATCTGTGATTGAAATTCTTAGGAGAATGTCAAAATTCTTATACATGTCAAAACATGTTTTTTTTTTCATTAAAAGAGAGAATGCGGTCTCTCATTTAACTCTAAAATTCGAAAATTTAGGGAGACAAATAAAATTTTATATAAAACAAAAATTGAAATATCTATCACGGTCAAAGTAAAAACTATTAAATTAAACCTTTGGAATATGACCTATCAGTTTTTAAATTTAATAACAAAATTTAAATTAAATTATGTTATTTTTTAATACCTTTTGTGACTTACGGGTTTTGCAAATCAATGTCTAGTATAAAAATCTGTTTAAATAATTGTCAAAATTGTTAACAACTTATAGTAACATATTTTTTGACAGTTCAACTATTAAAATAACTAAATACTAAAGTGTCAAAAAAAAAATCTAATTATCAAAAATTGATATAATGAATTGCTGTAATAATGACAATTTCAAGAAATTGTGAACACATATAGAGTTCATGCTATTATCAAAAATAAATTACAATAAAAAAAACAGTATATTTAAATGAATTAATTATTGTATGTTTGAAAATTATATGAGTGATAACATCGAACTGGCTTTTAGAATGTTTAGAAATTCAGTTACACATAGTAAACAGGAATGTAAACAAAAACAAATTAAACGGATTTTCTTCTTCCCCTAGAAAAAATTTACAAAAAATTCAATGAGCAAATGTTATAGTTCATCATGATGGTCTTCGGCCTGATCATCGGCACTATCAAAACATGCTGCTGGTGTGGAGAACTCAAACAAATATTCACATCTGTTTGGCTCAGAAACGGCAGTCAATTTATTTTCACTATTGCAATTAACTTTCACAATAGTGGAGCGAGTGGGGCCATTCCAACATGATTGTCCCCTATCAAACAACATGGTTTCATATTTGTTGTTGTCTGGCCCCGTCCATTTGCTCCACGTTCCCAATCTCGTTTCGATCGAACCAGATTTGGATTGTTGGGTGGCTTTATCAAACGGACATAATTTGTAAATGTATTCGTAATCGGAGTACTCAAAACAATTGTTTATAATGGCAGCAAAGCTCTCATCAGGACCGAAATCGTTTTTCATGTACGTTTCAATATCGGTGATTTCATTTTGTATGTTGCGCACGGATTGTTCCGCCTCCGTAAATTCGTTACGTGCCTGAGTGGCTTTGTTCACCAATTCCTGAGTTTCGTCGTCATATGCGATGGTTGAAGATTCTACATCTTGTTGCGTTTCGTGCTCTTCTTCCTCCTCTTCTTCTTCTTGTTCGGGATTTACGTTGTCTTCGTCTTCTCTGATCGCTTCTTCTGAAAATAAGTTATGCTGCAATTTTAATATATCCATATATATATTGTTTATTGGGATGCTTCATTGTCTATAATGCAGTTCTTGGGAAATATTTTAAATTGAATAAACAAAATTTACCCTCATCATATTCCTCGTGTTCTTTGGATCCGTCCAAATTGACTTCTTCGGCTGTGCCTTCACCTACAGGAGGCTTAAAAGTACCACCTTCTAACATTAAGAATGGTTTGATTTTAGGCCATGCTTCAGATATAAATTCTTCCAACGATAAGGAATCCTTTTCGTTGAGAAAATATCTGGCTTCTTCTTCAGAAACTGAAACCAATTTTTCATTAAATTGTTATGAACATTATTTATCAATATTACCTTCGCCATTACGATCCTTATCAAAACTCTGCCTAGTTTGCAAATCCGAAATTTCTATAACACCGTCTGAATTGCTATCAAATTTCTTGAAAGTTTCTGTGGCTTCAATACGAGTGGCTGCTGCTTCGGCTTCGTCCCTTTTACGTTTGTTCTCTTCCTCAATTTTCCTGTATTGTTCCAATGCGGATGATTCTAAATCTTCAACTTCTTTTTTGATATCCTCCTTTTCTTTAAGAACTTTATCAGCTTCAGCTTTTTGTTTTTGCAGCTCTATTAATTTTTCCTTTTTCTCCTGCTTCATTTTAATGCCTTTCTCGCTTAATTCAGATCTTAATTGTTTGCCGGCTTTTACAAGTTCGGCCCAACGTTGTGCTTCCTCACGTGCGCTCCTTCCCAGCTCCTTACAAACGTTTTTGCATTTACCAGTGAGGTATTCGTCTGAGGCATCGCAGCAATCACAGATACCATCGTTCACTCTACTTGATGCTATATTTAAAGGTTTGTGGCCGGCGTTTGTGCAATGAAATATACCATGTGGGCATGCAGCCGTACCCGGTTCATCGCTGGCATCTGGACAGTCGCAATAATCATCGTTTACTTGTATAAATGGGATTGTTAAACTGTTATCAAAACATGTGAAGTCTTTATCAGGTGCATACATGGAGGCTCTGGATAAGGAGACTCCACGCGGTCTCGGGACTTCCGAACAAAATACATCACATATAAGTATAATTGATGCTAATAAAAAATTTATAAAACTCATTTTTTTGGGCCGAATTATCATTTTTTATGGTCTGATAAGCCGGCTGACAAACTTTGTCTAGCTGTCACCTTAGTTGTTGTGAAATTAGCCACTTATAAAAAAAACAGGTGTACCAATGCTGCCAATTACTATATTATAGAAACAAAAACTATTTTACAGTGGCGTAACAATAAAAGAGTATATGAGTAACGTTTAAACAAAAATAGGTAAATAAAGGTCGAATACACAAGAGTACTAAATAAATTACGTCGTCAGATATGAACTTTTACTTGCTTGTGTTAACCAAACATTAAAATCGACATATCGAATGTACGTCTTAAAATGCAACGATTAAATAAACTCGGAAAATAGTCATAATTTTTTTTTTCGAAATAAAACAAGCAACTTAATAACCAACTACACAAAACTTTAATCATAGACATGTTGATTTTGTAGTGTTCTATACAATTTCCAACTAAAAGTTTGACGTTCAAGCACACCGCCTACTGTACAGAAACTACTTCGGGACCAGTTAAATCGGACCATGCCTGCGAGCAGGTACTAAAAGTTTGGTGTTTCTATTTTTTATTGGGAGTACTGCCGAAACGTGTTTAGAACTGACTTGATTTCTTGCAAATCCGTACCAAATGATTTAGATCTAATTCACAACTTATTCATAATCGGTTCGTAAAATGCGTGTTGGAACAATAGTAGTAGTATAAGGTGTGCAAAATGTCTTGTGGATAAGACAGTGTCTTATCTATCACTTATTATATATTTGTTCCATGCTGAACTGAATCTACTTGGGAAAAGAGAGCGAATGCTTCGCACATGCGATTTAGACTCGTTATTGCGTCATGTTGAGATTTACGTTTTCATGACGTTATAATGAGCCTGTGTAAAAAAAACAATTTATTTATTTCAAAATTAATAAACCAATAGTTTAATACCACAAAATAAAGTAAGATAAGAAATTTACAACAAGCTCCAAACTCGATCAATCAATATTACAAATTAAATAAAATCGTTTTGGGAGGATCACGAATTGTCTATTTACAATTTTAAAAATATAATTACAATCCTACACAGTAGAAAAGAAAAATGTAATAAATTAATAAGCTCATCCCGAAAAATCACTGTGATCAAACAACGTTTGATCGTATAAGGATGCTCGCACCATTCGTCCAGCGAAATAACGTCCATTTAAGGCATCTCTCGCACATTCTGCTTCTAAAACAAAATAATCAATACGTATAATTATTTTAAAATCGTTTATACAAACCTCTTGTTTCAGTAAATTCTACAAATATTTTAACAATTATATTATCATCGTCATCTTCGGATTGTTTTTCGTTGTAAATAATAACACGATCGACAGCGCCAAACTTTGTACATTCCTCTTGTATTTCTTCCTGTAGTGTTTCATCGACGTCTCCAGGTCCAACCATATTACGTAATATAACTACACGTGAATCAACTTTTCGCATTAATTTCTGCATTACTAAATGCCGAGCGTTTTGTCCTTTAATCGACATATTTTCTTGCTGTTGTAATGTTTGCGGCTCGTTTTGATCCAATAATTTCTTTTGCAATTCTTCTTGTTGCTTAAGCTGCGCTTCTTGAGCACGTTTCATTGCTTCCTGTTGAGGATTTGCTAATGTTGGTGTTACTATCGCAGGTGGAGGTATTGCTATGGTCGATGCTATGACTGGCGTTGATAATGTCGGCGCTGTTGTTACAATCGTCGGTTGAGTCAGTTGGGGGATTGCGACCCCAGGTGGAGGTATGTAGTTGGAGATTGGCGGTTGCTGTATTGTTGGTATTGTTACTGGCGGATTTTGATGGGCTAATTTAGATAAACCTAAAGCTACAGCGTTGCTGGCCACCGCATCCATTGCTTGAATTTTTGCTGTGGCTGCAGCGGCCGCAACGGCAGCAGCCGTTGGCATTATGCTCGATCCGGTTGATGGACCCATTAATGCATTGGGAGGTGTAATAGCACGACCCACCCTTAAAAATTGTCCACCCAAATCAAACAAATTCATGCTGGCTATGGCTTCATTAGCAGCCTGAGTTGTTTCGTACTCAATGAAGCCATAGCCTTTATGTTTATGGGCCGAGCTTCCCTGCGCTAATTTACAATAAATAATAGGACCAAACGCTTCAAAAACACTGCAAAAATTCAATCAATTAAAATTCTAATTAATTATGCAAGTAAAATGATTACCTTTTGATATCATCTTCAGTTAGGTCGGGATGAATGGAAGCGACGTATATTCTGTTGTAATTTTTAGCTTCTTCTTGTATTTCATCGATGACGGTTTGAGCTTGAGGCATGTTACTGGGTCTACCTACCACTTTAATATTGCGGCCTCCAATCATCACTCCGTTCATTTGTTCCAAGGCAAGCTGGGCCGCTTCGGGTATTTCATATTCGACAAATGCAAATCCTTTGTGTTTCTGTGTGACTGGGTCCCAGGACATGTTGATGGATTTGATTGGTCCGAATGGCAAAAACGATTGGCGGATGGTGTCCTCCTTCAATTCAAAACTGATGCTGCCCACGTACACCCTAAACCCATTACGTTTTTACCCAGTGTTTTTATGTCAGATTATTGTTATTATTATAATGGGTTAGTTATAATTAATCAGATCTTATCAGCTATAATGATCACCGGTTGGAGATTATTGGTGTAACCTCGACAACATCAATTGATAACTTATCATCATATTAGTTAGTAAGATTAGTTTAAGTAATAATATTAGGTGCGTGCTAACCTGCACATGAGGGCGAGAGCCTGCTGCCGCTGGACCTGCGTCCTCTGACTAGCCATTTGCTGCAACAGAGGACAAATGACAATCGAAAGGCACGACACGGGGGGCGAGCTCTCGCCCCCTGAGCGGGCCACCAAAATCACATGAGCCCACTAACCTGCACATCAACACCAGCACTTGATGGCGTTGGAAGGTCTTATTTTTCTGTGAAGGATATAGATATTAATAAAACTTATTATCTACACATCTAAACCAGTGTCATTTGTGCATATTATACCTGGAAACATTTTTTGTTCTATCACGAGTATACGGTGGCCCTATTAATAATATCTCTATGAAGTAAAAATAAATAAAAATCGTACCAGCAAATGCTGATCGATAATAGAATGAGTACCTGTTGTTGATGTGCCAGCGTTTGCTTCATCAAGACCATTTTTATGCTCTGTTCCATCGCATATTTCTTCGCTTTGCTGACCGTGTCCGTTTGATCCGATGTTAATTTTGGTAACACACCACCCAAAATGCCAGCTATTGTGTTACTTCTAGCACCGGGACCTATAACCAAAGCAAAATAATATTATTTATAATAGTTTAACAATCTAAATTTCTTTATTGTGTAATTTTTAAATTATCATAATAAATGTTCTCAAATAATTATTATTCTATAAGCCATAAATTTCAAAAATAATGATTTGCCAATTTATTGTTACTTGATTTTTTAAATTGTCATAAAAAGTTCTAACTGTCATAAAATGTTCAAAAAGAATGGTTTGACAATTTAAATTTGTTTATAGTTGTTTGATTTTTTAAATTGTCATAAAATGTTCTAAAATAATGGTTCAACTATATAAAATTATTTATCGGTTTAATTTTTTGAATTGTACAATGCTCTGAACAATTTCCTCAATGATAAGACAAAAATCAAAAACTAATAGATGGCACTTTTGAGATGTCCAAATATGTCTCTGTCAATAGTAAATATGTAATAAGTTTTGTTTTTGACAAATCACGTGAGTTTTGCTTTCTAATTTTTTCCTATAATTAATTTTCTGAACAGTCATAAAATATTCTAAAATAATTCTTTAACATCTAAATTTATTTTCTGTCCATTGATTTTTTAATTGTAGGACAAGGATAAAACTTACCAGGTAAAACCTCCCCCGTTTGGATCAAATCGTTGATATAACAAGCACCATTTGAAACATCTAAAACAAAGTATGGAATATAATAAATGCATACAATAAAATAGAACATGACTTGATCTAATATTTATTAAGTTTTTTTTCAAATAATTTAGTAGCTGTATAAATTAAACTCATTCATTTTCAAGAAAGAGTGTGTAATGCGCAGACATCCATTGACGACCCTTTCCACAGCTCGTATAATACAATTACATAATCTCGATGTTGAAAATGAACGATTTAAAAAAAACTAATAAGGTTATGAAAAAATATTTAAATAATTGTTATGAAGCCAATATCGTACAATAAATAATTTGCAAGTATAGATATAAAATATTAATAATGCGAGTCGAAATTTGAAATAATTTCAGTGAACAAATGTAGAAAATAAATTTTAGATCAAGTATCATAAAGACAAAATATTTCAGACAAAAAACAGCTTTTGTTTAAACCATGCGATAATGGCGGATACCTGAAATCATAAAACAAATCTGAATTTATTTACGAGATGTTGTAACAATTATATCACACAATAACGTCGATGTAATTTTGATTATTATATATTTTTTAAACAATCCGCATCGGTCGATAATATCTAGCCATTTCGTTTCATTTAATCGCACCTAACTGTATATCTGTAAACACAAAGAAAATAGAAATGTCGACACAGACCCCAATCAAAATGTAATTAATTAATAAAATAATAAAAATAAATAAAATAAAAACATGACCCAATATATATGCGTGCTTTCTCTCTCCCTTTCTCTCCCTATGATTGCATATTTCCGCTACATATACTGGCACATGTTTCTGAACTGAATGTCTTTAAAAATTCCTACCATGTAACCGTGGAGGATACGGTTACGGCACAAGCACATCTGGAGACAGTACCGAACCAGTCGAGTTCAACCTCTGCAACATCTCAAGCAGACCGAAACATCTCACATTAGTTAGGCTCCCCTTTTATTATAAACAATCTATCGCTATGCACATTCCAGGATGGATGTAAAGACTTACCTGGTATCTTCAGTTTTTTTACAGGTGGCTCTTCCGTACCGGGCGCAGGCGGTTCCTCTTCATTGTGATCTTCCTAGTAATAATAAAGCAACAAACATTAGTAAAAATGCTACAACTACGCAATCCATACCTACCGCTTTTAAATTGCCGTTTAATGTTACGTGTTCCGGTTGAAATGTCGTCATTATTCCTAATTCCCTTCTAATACTAAATAAAATGTGGTGGCTTTCCACAAACGTTACAATAAAATCAATAACCACAATGGCGGGCAAACGTACGGCGAACGCAGCAAATCTCTTCACATAATGCTAGGTTAAAATGCCAACTGCATTACCGATACAAACAATGTAGAAATCTACTTTAGCAATTTTCGTATACAAGGTGTCTCAAACGAACAGAGCTAGAAAACAACTGGGTGTTTATTGAAATTTTAATTAAATGCAGTGGCGCACCCAGGATTTAGTCTTGGGGCATGCACAAATAAAAACGGTTTAATACTAAATTAAATTAAAATGCATTAGCATATGTCTACCATAAATATATATATGGTAGACAGTGATATACGGCGCACAGAGCGGCTAATAACCGGATAAAATTATTTATGTCTTTTTTAACTTAATAAAATATTTTTAGCCGTTTCTGTTCAAGTAATTAATTTGTATTTTAAGCACTATAAGAGTTGTGAAAACCTTTTAAATTAATTAAACAACATTTTAAGGTTATAAAAAATATAGTTTTCGATTTAAATTGCTATTTATTTTATTTTAAAATATTCACATATTTGCCTTCAGTCAATATAATTTTGGAAATGGTTCAAATTCAGCCGTAGCTATGCGGCATTCATTCAAAACTGGACATCTTGGATCCATGCAAAACCGCGGCGGGTGTTTGAACAATGTCTTATCCCAGCCAGCAGAATTACGCCAATTTTTTAGTGATATTTGTAAATATATTGTAATATGACCAATTAATGACGTCTAATAGACGTCATTTTTAGTCGAACAAATGATCATATTTGACGTCACAATCACGTAATTTTTGTCATTTTTAAATCATATCTTTGATTTGATTCCATAAAATAAAAAAATCAAAAAGTCCACAACTATACTAACTATATATAGTAACTATGTAGTTAATCTGTAACATCAAATGTCACTGCTCATTAAGGCCGTAACCAAAATAAAAGTCAAAAGATTAATTAGGACTTTATTACTGGCATCACAACCAAACAATTACCAAAAAATGTAATGATAACCCTCACCCATCTATTCAATGATATTCTAATAACGAACACCTTCCATTCGTGGAAATAGAGGTTTTTTTATAATGTCAAAACTATTTGAAAAGTTGTTTATCGAAAGATTAAAATTGGAAGTAGTGCATCTAATCCCATAGCATCAATTTGGCTCTACAGATAAACATGCAACTACAGAACGATAGAGCATATCAACACCTTTGAAAAAATAAATATTCTTCGGTTGCTTTAGTGAATTTCAAAAGCTTGAGTAATAACTTTTGAAAAAGTGAGGCATCGGGGACTATTATGCAAACTGAAAACACAACTTTCAGGTACTTTAGGCATACCTTACAAATAGATTCTTCATAATTAAAAACCAAGATGAAGTAACTGAACTACTTCCCATTCATTTGGTCGTACCACAGGTTCATTTCATTCATTTGACAAGTGCTCTACTTACTTTTACACCTTCACCGGCACGTTTTCAGATGACAGCCATCCTAGCAATTAATGAAATTCCATGATGTGCATCCAAGAACATTCTGTCCTCAACAACACCCAAAAATGACTTAGAACGTAAACAATCTCAGAGAAAATCAAACAAAATCTCAGCACGTCAAGAGTCCACTAGAGTGAAATGGTTTCTTTTCTGATAAGATCTCATCAGAAAAGAGACCACCACGAGTGTGACCTTTAATGGTCACCAACTACCAGAATTTAGTACCACAAAATACCTCAGAATGGACACAGGAATACATTACAGAAAGTAAAACAAATTAAAATTATTTAAATTCTACTGCTTATAGGTGGCTAATCAGTACTTATATTTACAAATACGATTTACTATATCGCTCATTTGATGCAACAATATATCTCAAAAATACCTATTTTACAGAAAGCGCTTTTAAAATTTTTGTAATGCATTAATTTAATTATTGGCTAGCCTTATAAAACTACATTTCATCATCACATCTATTTTTAGTAATAATTCAAAACACGAATATTTAGTTACGATATTGTTGCAGCAAACAAGCGATATGAATATATGCTATAAGCAAAGCCATCGATGAATTCCTGTAATTTTACTGAACAAAAAACGTTCTAAAAACTACATTGGCTTTATGGAAAGCGACATTTGACAAAATTAGAGAAAGAGCGCAAACTCTTTCTCTAATTTTGTCAATAGAAAAGAAACTGAAGCCAGTGATATTAAATACTAGTCACAAAAACGAAATATAAAATTAATTCATTTGCCAATAAAGGAAAATTTACTTGGCCAACATTTTAAAAATAAATATTTTTTTTAAACAAACGTACTTACTTATTTAATAGATGTTAGTAAAACAAAATACAAAGTTTTTGTTATATTTGCAGATACCTACCCGGATGTCATTGAATCAAATTTTAGGAATAAATAAAGATAATGTACGAATAAAGCATCTCGCCTCGTACACAGAGGCATTTTGTGTTTATATTATCTACAAATTACATTTCACAAAGATACGTTTCACTCACAAGGCAGATGAAGTAGTTTCAATCAAAAAACAACAACATTCTCGACATACAGTTCTTTAATTTTTTTATTGAACTTCTGTAGGTAGGTACGAAATGAATAATAAAAATTGCACATTATACAAAATTGAACTTATCCTTTGTCTCTTCATCTCTGTACATTTTGAGTATAGACAAAGAAACACGATGATATATATATATATCATGATTCCAATTTTTATAGGAACCATCTTTATATAAAAAAATTAAAAAAAGAACATAACAAATAAAATATTTCACTATAATTAAAATAACATATCTATAAATTATTGAAATTAATATGCACCTTATAAAATTACACAAAATAGAAATTAGATAAAAAATAACAAGAAGTTTCTTTTTACGAGTTTTTCTTAATCTAGAGGTCACCTCACGTTTATGACAACTTCTTCTATATGCAACAATTCTTTCACTTTTTCCGTGTATTTCACTAAAAAAATCTTTGATGAACGCGAGTTCAGTTTTTCGTTGGCGTTTAAGAACTGACAGCAGTCGGCCTGCTCCAAAAAGTCAGAAAATTTTAGTTCTCTGACCACATCACTTCTGTTTGAGGCCGATGGTGTCACATTTAATTGTCTTATTAATGCCTCTTTTGATTTTATTTTGAGTATATTCGAGAGATCCTGCAGCAACATCCACCGATCCGTTTTCGAATCCGATAGAACATATAGGTTAGGTAGCAGCTGCTCGCACACCTCCATCACTACATCTTCTTGTTCTGGAAGACTATCAGCCTCTGGAATATCACTTAGAGGATCAAATCCAACTTCAGGTATATCTAAAAAAAATTAACGATAAATAAAGTGAGAATAATTTTTAATTAAATTTTGTGAAAATTGAAAAATAATTTTATCTTCCAGTTATTTAGCAACAATTCATTTCTATCTTACCAAAATGTTTTGAAGGGCCATTGAATCGCCACACCTCTGTCGCCTTTCCTTGTAATTCAGCCAAATGTTGCTTCAATAAATTCACCGTCGTTTCATCGACGGCCAATTGCAACGGGGTTATACCTGAATACGTAGCTAACGTTGGATCAGCTCCATAGGACAAAAGGAGACGGACGATTTCAACAAAGCCATTTTCTGCAGCCTCATGCAGTGGCCTAGCAAAACAAAAATAATAATTTGAATATTTAATTAATAATTCTTTAGAATTTCTTCAACCGTAAAGCAGTTTGTACATTAACTCACCGTATTCCACCTTGAGCAGATTCACTAACATGCGCTCCATACTGCAACAAAAGTCTTGCAATGTCTAAATGACCTTTGGAGCAAGCTTCATGCAATGGAGTGTATCCGGCGTTGTCTTTTGGTGAAGGATTGCACGTCATTTTTTCTAAACAATAAGCGGCTATGTCCTGCAATTAAATTAAATAATTAGTAACTTCTTGTTAAGTTTTTTAAGCTCAGAATTAATTTGATCACTAAATAAAACTAGTTGCCCATTACACACACGTTTGTGTGCAATGGGCAATTTATTCTCATTTCCCAATTACACCCAAGTGTATGTGTGTGTGTGTGTGATGAGCAGTGAACGTATAAATAAATAAAAATATGTTTTACTTACTGTAAATCCTGATCTAGAAGCCCGATGTAAATGCGTCTCTCCAACACCCTTATTCAGCACCCACATCTTAATCTCCTTCTGGATGTCCTGCACCGATTCAGGAGAAGCCTTTGATGGAGCTCCCCTCTTCTTTATAATTTTAACCTCATTCGCTTCAACATCCTCTTTTTTAATCTGCTTCTTTTTCTTCCTGATGTAATCAAAACCAGAACTAAACTTCCTACGCATATTCCGCAACTTGCTACGCTTCTTAACAATCTCCCCACCTTCAGGACTTTCCTTTTTAATGGTAACTTCTATATCATCAGGAGATTCGGCTTTGATTTTTGTTTCGGATTTTATAAAAACATTACTCTTACTGTCTTCATTGATCTCATCGAGACAGGTAATGGGCGGCGCCGAAGCAGGTCGATCCTCACCGAAAACTTCACGTATCGTCGCCTTTTCTTTCATCACGCGTGTTTCTTTACGCGTCCGTGATTTTAATACGACAGTTGTGAATCCATCAACTGCTGTATTGCTGTTATTAATAAAGGCGTCTTTGTAACTTTCTATGGTTTTTTTTCTGAATCCAAGTAGTACAGATTCGGTTTTAATAGGACTGTTGGTCGGCGTGGGTAATAATTGATTGTCGGATTTTGGAATGATTTTTGGAACGTCTTCTGGTTTCTTGAGGCGTTTCCGTTTTTTCCCGCCGTACCTTTCCAAGAGTTTATCAAGTATGGAATTTGATTTCATGCTTTTCACAGACGAGCTGCCTTCCTCAGAATCGTAATTCCGAATTAGGGAAAAATTAAAACTAGAATTAGAATCCATATCTGAATCGATGCTTTCTGTTTTGTACGTTTTTCGCTTGTATTCAGCATCTGTGATCGATGAGAAGGCAGGGGATGCGGGACACGGGTCTAAATCAGGTAAAGAAGTGGACAGGCGCTGACAATTCGGAGGACGAGTAACTTGTATTAACATGCGCGGCATTCGGATGGATTTTTTGTACTTATATAATTCTTCCTCCCAGCCAGGTTGAAAATCGGATCCGTCGCCAAATGTCGGTTTTCGACCAGGCTTACCCAACGGGTGCGGATCTTTGAGATCAATTTTCTTTTTAATACGTACGTTTTTGAGCGTGCTCTCAATCTCACTATCGCTACTAATTTCATTCGGTGGTTCGTCTTTTATTATTAACTTACTTTGTATTTTCTGCTTGCAAATAATTAACGGAGTATCCGAATCTGAATCGTCTTTCTCGGCTTTGATTTCGGTCGGCTCTACTTTAACCTCCAATTTGATTTCCGCGATTCTATTATCATCGTCTTTAATTTCCTCAATTGCCTTCGCCAATTCCGTGTTGATTTCTGCAATTTTTGCATCGTCCTCGGGAGGCTCGGTTTTGATGTTAATTAGTGGCGGCAGTAAATCTTTTTTCCTACGGCCTCGCTTCTTACCATTGCCTTGTTTTAATTGCTCCATAAAACTATCACACGTTTGGCTGAAAATGGAATCGAACGGACTCGGCGGCTTTTCATTCTCGCAATCTTCTAATTTTCCGGTGAATTGCGTCGGTATTGTTTTGCGATCTTTACGCATTTCGACCAAACTTTGGCGTTCCAATACGGGCATTTCGGTTTCATTATCGGAATCTGGGAAATCAAAGACGCTTGTTTCCGACGAGCTTCTGATTCCACCCACTTCACGTTGTTTGTCGATGAATAATTTTTTCGGTACGGGTTCCTTTTTTAATTTCGGCGGACTATGCGTTGTGAAATTATTGTTACCAGTTTGTTCAGTAGTTCCGACCTGTTTAAGCTCGGCTTTTGTACGTATTCGTGCTGCTAAGAAAGCAGCCAATCCGTCTAAATCCGTTGATTGATTCCCCATCGAAGCTTCTTGCTCCTTTTCGGAATCGGAAAATATAACGGAATCGATTGCTTTAGGAATATGTAGTTTATAAGCGGGAGGAGTATTAGAATTTCTTTCTAAGCTCGCAGCAGTGAAAGGGGAAATATTTCTCCTACCGACAATGCCGGGTTTAGGTTGTAAAGGTGCCATTACATCAGTCGAAGGCTGTTGTATCTCACGATAATTCTGCCTCAATAACAATTCCTGCTCCATTTTTTTCGCCCCCTTAATTTGCAAACTATTTCGTAGAAGACTTAAAACTTTTTTATTAGCGGTATGATGCTTAATGTTAGCAGGCGCTGGCGGCGGAAGCGGTTTGCTATGCCTAACCGGTTGATATGTTTGATACGGTTGATGATACTGGTAAGTATTGGAATGTATTTTATTATTATTATTATAAGCCCCACTCACTGTTTCGTTGTACATTATTTTAGAACCGGTACCATTGGGAACTTTCGGAGGAACCTCCTCACGTGCTTTCGTATACGAAGACAAACGTTGTTCAATTTGCTTATCCATATTTTGCCGCCAAGTGTCGACCACTTTAGGAATTTTTTCAGGAACAACGGCAGGCAACCGTTCGTGCGGTCGTTTCCTTTGTAAATCGCTTGAGATATTTTTACTGAGCGAAGGGAAATCAACACGTGGTAACGGCGAATTGTTTGAGGTAGTCGGTGGTGCGTAATTGTAATACGGTTTGTTTTTGCGCGGCTCTTCTTTAGTTGGCACACTGAAATTCGGCAGGAAATCTACTTTCGGGGCTCGAGCCGTATTGTAGTTCTTATACATTTCGTAATGATTATGCATCGCACGCATATTGCGTTCGTCGTAATCGACCAAAGTTGAATCGGCTGATGTTTTCACTGTTTTGACCGAAAGATCCAACGGCGACTCACGTTTTTGTTTCGGTATTTGCAATATTTTCTGAGCCGGATTGATAGCTTTCGTTTCAGTGTGCATAATGTATTTCGTTTGTTGCAGAACTGATTGTTGTCTCGGCATATTAACACGGGTATCAACATAGCTTTGATTAACATATTGATTTGAATACGTTGTTGTCGTAGTGGCATTACTGTAGGAAGATTGGGTATACTTCACCGGATTTTGATAGTACTTATACTGATCAGGATAAGACGTACCGTTCGGTACTCGCTCCACAACCGTATTTTGAACTGGTTTTTGATATACGGGAACGTTAACGTGTTGCAATTTTTTATGATAATCCACAGCTGGTGCTTGTGTCCTATGCTGCACCACATTAGTCGGCGTTTGATAATAATTTTGGTAACTCTGCTGCGGCCTACTTGCGGCTTGCTGATTGTAAACCTTGTAATTGTAATGGATTTCTGATGGCTGACTAGAAGGAGTAGTTTGTGAGTAACCTGGGTATGAATGGGGTTGATAATTGTATATCTGATTCCCCTGCGGTATTTGGGGCGTCGTGACATTAACGTAGGAAGCTTTCTGTTGCGGCACTTCGTAATATGTACTGCTGGAAGGGATATGTGGCTGTTGATACGGGTGTGTTTGCTGTTGCTGGACCTGGGATGTGGCAGGGTAACTATTGTAGCTGTAACCCTGCCCCCCGTGTCCCGTAGGTGGGGGATTCATAATGTCACGATTGCTGAGGTTCGTGCCCTGGCCCTCATTCTGCTGGTCCCAGTAAGGCACCGCAGAATGCTGCTCGGAATGCACTGAACCATCATTTTGTTGCTGAGATGATGGCGGCAACTGAGCTAGATTGCCTGTCGAACTTGAGGCTGCCGGTAGCCCCTGGAAATATTGTCTCGCCCCCTTCAATACGTTGTTGAATGAAATATCCATGACACGCAGGGTGTTCACCTGCTATCGAGCACTCTGAAAACAAAAAATAGAATTAGATAACTTTATCAGAATTCTAGTAGTATCGAGATGGCTTATTAAATAATGAAATAAAGTTCTTCATTAAAATTTGCAAGAAAATATTTTTACGTTCATAGTAATCATATATTAATATTTGACCACTATTGATACAAATTGTGTTGTTATTCAAACCACTTTCTACAGCCATTTAATTAGATAAATTCTGCAATAAATGCATTTAGAATTGATCAAATCACACCATAACATGTAAACAATCAGATTGATATGGTAATGAAATGAAGCTGTGTAACAAGAAAAGTTGTTAATGAGATTGATTGGGATTCCACACTCTCCAATATCAAGCTAGACTCTGCTCCCATGTTGTTAGGGTTAATTTAATAATACGAATTTGAAGAAATGAAAGAAACTTACATTTAACGCCCGGAGGCGCGTATTGTTTTATCACATACTTCCTTATAATAGAACGAAATTGTTTACAAACATTTATTTAACTATTTTCATTGACAATCAGTCAGCGTTGTAGGTTATGTAAACACCCACGAATTGACCGAAGTGAAGTCTGCTTATTCTCATTTGTTCAATTATTTACGCCGCGAAATTGCTATAGTTATAATGCAGTGTTGTCGCGTTTACTTTAATTTCATAATACCAAAGAAAATTATTGTGGTCATTTAAAAATCAATATTTCCATCATAAATAATTAATATGCTTAAAAATGCTGACCTGGGTAGCGTAGACAATGAGGAGATCGTCTACAATGCTAAGGGTAAGGCATGGCCGTTTAGTGGTGGTTTATATTAAATCTATTCTAATAATGCAACAAACATTCAGTGGCTTAATGATCTACGTTATCATGGCAAAAAAATGAATAAAAATATTGTTTTAATAATAATTCCAAAAGATTAGATGAGAAGACCACTTTTCGTAGCCGTCCTGGCCGGTCCATCAAAAATGTAGCGTTATTGGCGAAATAGAGTCGTAGTTATGCAAAAATGCCATCTAGAATTTTAAGAAAAGAATGTCCCTGTGCCAGAGGTGTCGCAACCATTTGGGGGATACTCTATTTCATCTTTAATCGCAATTCATTTTAAAATATAAATATTTGCATACTCTCCAAATACGTAGAAAAAAATCGAGTTTGACTGCTCTTTTGCAGACTGAGGGTTTATAAACCAAGCCGTGTGCGAGGTTTGTAATTGTCTAAGGTCTGCAAGGGTCTTTTCTTAACAAAGTTTGAATACTGTTTTTACCCAATCGCCACAATCTCGTTGAAAAAATGAAAAAAAAAACCAAAAATGTTTCTGACAACAAATTAGGCGGCGTTTATTTTGACACTTGAGAAACTTTAAATGCTATAAAAATCGCGTGATTTACATTAGTCAGTAGGTGAAAAAAAAAAGAATTTTCTTACATCGATTGAAGTACTCACAGCCTATACTTCTAACCGGTTGTAAAATAAACATAGACACTGTAAAATTCTTACATTGTTTTCGGCGGAAATTTAAAAATCAATAAATCATTGTTGATATGCCCATACTGACAATCTAAAAAAAAGTAGTCGCACTCAAATATTAGCAATTGGAACCAAATACAATCATGAATTTTAATGCAATATTGTAATTGTCACCTACTAAGTGTCTCCAAATTATAATGTAATCGAAAACTTTTGCATTGATTATAATAATGTGTCCATTTGCAATTGTTAAGAAGTACTTGCAGCTTTGTCAATGATAGTGATTAAGTGTCATCAAAAATATTACAATTTAAAACACTATGTATACAAATGTAAACAAACACATTAACTAAGTACCATTTATTATAAAATGGATAGTAGTGACATTGACTAAGTGCATAATAATAAGCAGTAACGTAATTAGAAGTTTTTTGATTTAAGGTCAAGAGTAAGTGCTACCTAATCAATTCTCAGTTGATAGTCCGTAATTGTCGCCTCGCCAATGATAACGACGAAGTATCAAAAAGGCTACAAATTAGTAGATTACGTTGATTCAAAATAGAGCAATATAATGCATCTTCTGGTGACTAAACTCTTATTGATTTGTGATTGAGAGCAACCAAGTGCCTCTAATTTAAACATAATAGTGAGTGTAGCTGTGACTAAGTGTTCATTAAAAATACGTAAGTAGTTTATAAATGGAATAAGACCAAATGCCCCCACATTAAAAACATAAAGAGCAAACTTTCAATTGATAGTGCGTAATTGCAGCTTCATGGCAATGATTAAGTATTATAAAATAAAATATTAAAAAATATTACAAGTCGAGAAATTAAGTGCAAGCTAAATACAAAACTACTTGTAAAACCACAATTAGATCA
>JARJEC010119312.1:0-13364 GCA_030264575.1 Tachinus sp. AB-2021
AATTAAAACTGTTTGGTAAAGACAATTGCAATATAAATAAAACTATCTTTACTATTATTTTAAAATATGTGTCCCGCCCACTCGCCCCGCCGTTCGGTCATTAAAAGATTGGATATTATCCCCAATTGTTCTGATTATTTAAACTATAACAGCATAGAAAGTAAAAGTTGTCAAATTATAACAAAAAATGAGGCTAACATCCAAAAAAATGTATCACACAATAGTTAGGCAAGGAGGCGGGTCACATAATTTAAAACTATTGGTAAAGGTAATTACAATATAAATGAAACTATTTGCACCAATATTTTTAAATAAGTGATCCGCCCACCCACATAGCAATTGTGCCATCAAAAGAATAGATATTATCTTTACATATTGTCCTTTTTCAAACTATAACAGCATGGTAATTAAATGTTAGTTGTCAAATAACAACAAAAAGTGGGGTTAATATCCAATTTTTTTATCAAACAAAAACTGGGTGGGTGGGCGGGTCACATAGATTAAAACTATTGGTTAAGGCAATTGCACTATAAATAAAACAACCTTTACCAATATTTTTCAAATATCTCTCACTCTCTCTCTCTTTCGTGTTCTTTACTTCTGCTGTGTGGTCGATGCACACTTACTTTTTTTCACATTTAATAATAATAATTCCTTATTACTCGATACATCCACTAAGATACCTGGGGGCCTTTTTAAAAATTATAACAACACTATAAAACAATTGGCTACTATAGTAAACCTACGTGACGTCACAGTACAGGCGTGTTACTCCGCAATTGTTACCCGACACCCTGTATAATAAAATAACATTTTGTTCCATTAAAAACTAATAAGATGTCGCTACTTACGGTTAAATTGAACTTGAACACATATGTATTACATATTTAAATAGCTAATAAATAATAAACCAAAAGTGTTGCTTGCTTATGACGAATATTTTTTTAAACATATTTTTGATATAAAATGAAAACCAACCATCTTAATGTTATATGTCTTATGACGAATATTTTTTTAAACATATTTTTGATATAAAATGAAAACCGAACGTCTTAATGTTATATGTTCTGGCATTCTTTTGATTTGCCTGGAATCATTTTTATGCCATTTTTGTTATCTATTTTTTAGAGATTCTTTGTCAAAAGCACAGCCGGATAACAATTGTCGAGTGGCAAAAAATAGTTTAATCCGGTCCTGTTTTCGGCGGCATTTGTAACGGTAATTTTCAATTCAGTTATTCTAATTGTTAGTAAGTTATAAGCATTAAAAATAACTTCGAATGCGGATTTTAAATTCATATTTTTTCAATTGGCCATTTCCAATAAAAATAACCTTATTTTTTTTATTGGAAATATTAAAAATATTTTTTTATGTATTTGTAACTTAATTACCCACTGGTTATTTTGTAACTAGTGCAAAAAATATAAACCAGGAATTTTTAAGAAATGCTCTTTATATGGTATAAACAAATGTACTTACGTTAATTTAACAACTAAAAGAAACCACAAAATATAAACAGATCGTATTTCATCAGATAAAAAAAAATAACTTAAAGGGCCAGTAACATCAAACACTAATTCTTTATAAATTGCTCTCCGTTTCAAATTTGACCAGAACCACCAACACATCCGGCGCATCCCGCCCTTTATAAAACTCCCTTTATTTATCAAAACATAACCTCAAAAACTGTATTCAGTAATGGTCGCGCAAAACTTAAACAAATGTATTTTAATTGATCGAAAACAATAAAAATGAAATAATTACCACTTCTAGTATATATAAATCTCACAACTATAATGCTAAGCAAGCATATTTACAACGTTAAAAATAAATATTTATATTAGCTCATAGTGGCTAATGGCACTAACACATTTTAATTTAATTCGATAAATATGATTCCAACATAAATTAAATAAATTTAATAATTAAATCTAACAAAATTATAGTGGCCATTTGTATGCAATCATTTTAAAAATGATTTTTAATTTGCAATTTCAAATTTTGTTAAATTTCCTTGCGATTTTTTAATTGTAGCAGTAGACATCGTTTGTATATGCAACCCCTTTAACAGAATTCTGGGAATTGCAAGATATGGAAATCCAGACGCAATAATAACAAATAGAAATCATACATAATGATCATTCTGTATGGCTGTAGATTATAATGTTTACATTGATAAATTTCACCAAGTTAAAATATGAGTATCACATAAAATTATCAAAATGTTTGTTAATCGCATTACAAAACAACAATTATTTATTACTATTCGCTATATATAGTATTTTAAATAGAAAATAAAACGTTGTTTATTATTGTACTTGGATGCTAAAATCCTGCCAATGCTATAAATTGGTTGTTTCATTGTATGACACATAATTTTAATTTTTTAGAATCTCCAGTCAATTGTTTTTGTTTACAAAAAAGAACTGCGATACTTGTAATATACGATATGTATATAAGATAAAATAACTCTACTCAAATAAAATATCAAAAATGCAGGCTAAAATATATTTAGTCAAAAATAATATATGTATCGTCAAAATAATATATTTCGAATATTATTTTTGACTAAATTTATTTTTTATATTGCATTTTTGATATTTTATTTGAGTAGAGTTATTTTGTTTTATATACATTGTATATTACAAGTATCGCAGTTCTTTTTTGTAAACTAGAACAAGGAACGGAACGCTTATTTCGTTAATTTTTATTAAAACACTACATATATTCAATTTTTAAAATGAATCCAGCAAACATGACTTTGTCTAATTTTTACAAGCTCAGTTACATACAATTTTATACCAGTTGCTTTCGGTATATCATACCAAGAGCATTTTTTTTATCGGTTTTTTTTATTTTTTTCAAAATGTTGTATCGGTAAATTGATAAAAATCCTGTTTTTCTGCTGTCATTCTTTGAAAGATCTTGAAACTTATAAATTCATTTCACAATGCCGTATGACCACATTGAAATAATAATTTTTGCATTGCTACAAGAACAACAATCGAATGAAGATCGTTATTTCATTTGTGTGTTAATCGATTTTAAACTTTTTTGTTAAATTTACTTTATTTAACCTTTTCTTATTTAATTGTAAGATTGGCGTTGTAATACTGGTTGCCTGTGTAGAGGATATTTAGTGTTTTGTTTCTAGTTTCTTTTTTTTTCTACAAAAAAAGCTCACTATGTATTTTCATTTTTGCATAAAGTTTTGCCGAATTTACCAAACATTAAATATTGTAATTATTCAAAAAAAAACTATTTTCAGTTTTAATTATTTTTATCTAGAAAAAACGAGTTGTTCTTCTTACACGCATTATTTAACGTCGGCCTATTTCTGTTCACTTTCCAGCCTAAATTATTGAGTTTGTTAACATGCACGCAACATCTAGACAGCACTTCTTCAAAATCGAGTTAATATACTTATTTATAATTTTTCTTTGATATATTTGATATTTCTTATGAGATGTGCAAAAATTATAAAAAAAACTTTTTTTTTGGTCTATTAATTTTGATAGTATAATCTTAAATTTCGGTATTCAAACAAAAATTGTTTCATTTTTTTTTTTTAATTTTCCCGCAAAAAGAAACAAAAAAAACAAATGATGAAAAACATTTGATATCGGTTTAAAAAATAGTTATGCTTGATATTTATGAGTAATATAGAAATATGTTTGCTCCTTATTGCGTTTCAATTTAAATCATCGCAGTTTGTCTCATTAAAAAGCGTTCGTAGCCATCAAAATCACGTCATTTTTAGTGATATTTCCGACCACAACGTCATATGGCGTCTCATTTTTGACAAGACGTAATATTTCTGACGTTACATTGATGTACTTTTCAGGTCAAAGTAAATTATTTACACCATGCAATTTTATTATTTATTATTGTTATTATCTTGTGCACACGCCGTACACAATTCACACATTTTCCCAAATCACGCGCCAAAACTAATTTCATCTTATTTTAGGTGGCCGTGGCTTTGAGTTTGAAGAAATTAAAACATTTTGTTAAACACTGTATAAAACGCATCTACATCCTTTTTGATTTGTATTTTCCCGCCATTAAATATTAGAAAAGCAATTATTGTTTATTTATTTAAGGTGGATTAATTTTATTTAAAAATAAAATATATGATCTTTGATATTTATTAAAGGTAAACCTTTTAAATAAACTTTGTTGTAAGATTACCTTTTTATGTTTTAAGAATGGCAGTACCGTAAAAAAATCAATCGCGACTAACATCATGGCGGTTCCCACCGATAGCTGATCGGTACATGAACAATGTGCTCTTCCATCGCCCGTTCCACGTTCGAAACTTAAATTTTCATAAATCAATAATGCCGACCATGTGAATAAAACTGTAATAGAGAACCGTTTCTTCAATTGAAATATCATGTATCTTAACTCGGCAATCGTTTAAAAATTGTGTGGAAATTTGACCGGTCTTAAGAAGACATAACAAGCTTCCATTAATTCAAAACCCTGAAGAACAAAAACGAGGAAAGATGGCCAAGTTTGTGGATGAGTGGAATATTATTCAAACCTTAGGCGAAGGGGCTTACGGAGAGTGAGTATAATTTTGCTTGCTTAATGTCTCTGAACAGTTTTAATAATTTAATAAAATTAACAATACAGCTTTCTTGTTCATGCTTGCTTATGTATCAGCAGCAAAATATATCTTGCTTACTAACTAGATAAGTATTATCCCACATAAATCATTTCATATTCAACAGGAATCGTTATAAATAATTCATTGTATTTTTATCAAACTTACCAATTCTGTGTAAACGTCATTTGTTATTAGAACCTTCAAACACAAATCCTATTATTTGTTATCTGGCAGTTAAATTTAACGGTCATAAAATATAAACAACAAAGTCGAATATTGTCGGCGATTCAGCAAAACCAACTATCAGACAAAATTAAGATCGTCCGTACAAAACCATATAACTTAAATTAATTATTAATGTAATCATGTAAGATCAGTTAGCTTTTTTTTCCGAAACACGACGAATTAAAATGTTTTTTGTTTGTTCTCAAACATCGTCAGATACTTGGTTTTGCCGACGATGTGATTATTAAAAATTTTATTTTATTCAATTTCCCGATGCATTAATCCCAACATGGATTCACTAAAGCTATGTTGTAATAATAAGGTTATTGAACTTATCGTACAATAGCATTGAAAAATAACGACGTATTTAGCGTAATTGTGTATAATTAATGAGTTTTTGTGTAAGGTTTCGGATTCGTTCGAAAATTAACTTTCGTTTTGTACGATACGTTCCAGAAATGACCGTTTAAGGCTATTATTCATTTAAGTCATAGTTTTACTGTTTACTTTGCAAGTTATATAACTTAAACATGTAATCACAACTTAAAAGAAACAAGACAACTGGTCCAAATCAAATTTTAATTTACCTATTTTGATGTTTAGTATAGAACAAGTTTTACAATTGATATTATTATATATTTATTGCAAACAATAATACAGATTAACAGAAAACGTTTTAAGTTATAGCACAGCAATGGTAAATATCAATCACCTTCGTAATAATAATTTCAACAACGGCGGACTTTGACATAGCAAAGCTTATAACATTGCTAATTAGTTCTCGTACTTGGCTTTTTATTATAAAACAAGTTTTACATTGATATTATTATATATTTATTGCCAAGAATAATACAGATTACGTTTACAGAAAACGTTTTAAGTTATAGAACAACAGCAATGGTAAATATCAATCACCTTTGAAATAATAATTTCACCAACGGCGAACTTTGACATAGCAAAGCTTATAACATTGTTAATTAATTCCCGTACTTGGCTTTTTATTGTCCTACCGCCTAACTTATTAGAAAATTCACAATTATATTTTACGATGTGACATAAGAAAGTGATGTTACAATTTATACATTAACACGTCGCATGCTACTATTGCATATGTGCAGTGTAGATATCCATATTATAAATAGCGGCTTCAGTCTGTGCGAATTACTCCAAAAATTGCTGTAGTACTGAACGTGTTAATTTTACATGTTTAGATTGGTTTTCAATTCCCACTCTTATTTTACATGTCTACACCCGACAAGTCTTGCTATCTTGGCTGTAACTACATAAGTTTCGCTTACGGTTTTGGTTGAAAATCATGTTTCTATTGGATACCATTATAATAACGTATTTTACAAAACCACGTTTAAGAAAGATAGTTTGTGTAAATGTAAATACGTAAGATCGTCTCAATCGTAATACAGTGAAATCTCTAGTTGCCGACACCGCCAATAACCGGATAGTTTAGAATGCACCGACACGCATCCGTATATGTATTTAACTTTCTTTTAAGCGGACAAAATTTGTTGCGCCATCGGTGTTTGCTTAGTGGAGATTTCACTGTATACTTTTTATTAAAATAGGAGAAAAGACAAATTTTCTTGTTAAAAGTTATCTTGCAATAACGAGTGGCGAGTATTCTGTGAAGATAAAATTAAACTTATTTATGTTGTTGATTTGTTTATGTTTGTTTTACATCATTGCCCCTAAAAGTAAGCCGATGGATTGTCATAGCGGGGTTTTGATGGGACCAACAGCTTATAAGGTGACTTCCGAACCACCAGTGGATTGAAAGTGTGATTAAAATTGGTCACATTTTTGGGGTTTGAACCCACGACCTCTAGCTTGCTGGCTAGCGCTTTACAACCGAGCGATCCACTATAGTTAATTATGTTGGTATTTTAAAAATAAAATTAATAAACCCGAAAGTCGGTATTGATATTAAAATAAAACAGAAACAAAAAATTTTATTCGATTATCGAAATAATAGATTACGGTAAATACAGCTACCTTTTACGAACGTGGCACGCTTTATAAATAAAAAAATTTCCGTGTCGAACGAAACTTTTTCGAAAATCCAAATTATCGGGTTTTTCATTATGCTGAAATTTCTTAATTCAATGAGGTAATACAATTCGCAACACTTGTGCCCAATTAGTATTTACAAAAACGATAAGTTAAAAAGAATTTATATTTACAAATATGTTGCAATATGAAATATCACAGCGGAGGGTTAAAAGACCTGATACGTAGCTGCGGCACATCAGAAAACACTGAGCTATCTGATGCAAATAGCTTTTTCATAATCATTTGAACATATAATTTTATTATTTTACTGTAAATATACATACACAAGAAATGCAGATGGTGTAAATATAGATTTTTACAGTACAACCAACTTAACATGGCCTTCGGAAGGTATTTTTGCGTAACAATTGAAAGAGACGTACAACACGAGAGAGGTCTGAAGTATTCTATAGTCTCGTGTTATGTGTCCTTTTCTATCATTGCTTGAAAATACAGTCTGTAGGCCACTTTAAGTTGGTTGTACTATATTTTAGATAGCAAGTGAGGTAGAGCTTGTTTGGACATGTGCAGAACCAAAATAAACCGATTTTGTTTGGTTCTGGTTTTTTATTTCCGGCAATATAACGTTTTTTTTGCAGTTATCGGTTCAGTTCTGATTCGAATCGCTGGATTTATCGTATCTAATCTGGCTATAAAATCTCTCAAACATAATCGTATTTATTTATATGTGCATCTGCAAAATGGTTTTTCTATTAGTTACGATCTTTCCATTTGCAAACTTCGAATCGTTCGCGTGGCTTGTGCACGAACTTCGGATTGATTCAATATTTGCTGAAATGAAAACGACGCAGATCATTGAATTTTAGCCCAGAAATTTGTCAGTGACAGTGCAAATCCGCGTACAAGCAGTTTGTAAATATCTTGTAAGTGCATTTTTAAAAATTCAAAAATAAATTACTTTTTATTTTATAGATTTTTCTGTCTAAAATAGTTGTGCACTTTGTCATGACTTCTTTTACGAGTGTGTAAACTAGTCTGGATGCTGAAATTTTTAAGTGAAAACTTTTATATTGAGGTGTGAGACGGAAAAAACGGACGCTAAAAATATAACAATTTGAGAGGAGCGGGTTGGGATTACGGATACAGGCAGTGAGAGAATGAGAATGAGTTGAAATGTGGCTTATGTATCCGTAGGCTGTAGTGTAATGTATGTTGCCTTACCCATACATACGACAGGTAAAAATATAACACTGCCTGAATATAATATAATTCAGGCAGTGTTATATTTTTACCTAGTACCTAATAAAGTTAAAAGACTCCTACTGTGTGTGTTCAAAAAACACTCATATTTTCTTTTTTTTAATATCTTCTCTCAAAGATTTTAAAAAAGCATTTACGCTTTATTTATTAACTGCTTATATTCGTTTGTTTCAGCAGAATGTGGAATTTTTCAAAAATGTCTTACCGAATATTCAGTCATTGTGATATTTTTACTCTCTAAACCACTCTCCAAGAATGATATAAGATAACAACTAGAAATTCAAAACCCATCGTAATAGGGGGCAAAAAAATGAAGTTGTATTAATTTTTTTGTATTATTCCCTGTTTTGTTGCTTTATTTTCCTCTTACGATGGGTTTTGAATTTCAAGTTGTTTACCAGGTTTATTACTTATTACTTATTACTAATTTATAACTTTATGGCAGAGTTGCTTCATCTCCTTTGCCTAAATCCAAATCGGTTTTCCGATAAGCGTTGCCAACTCGCTGTATGCAATGTCCACTAAATTGGCAACTGTCCGTCAGAATGGAAACAATTTAAAATTAAAAATAAATTATTCATTTCTAGAATCGGCAAATTCCCCGAAGCTTCCAACTGTCAGAAAACTGAAAATCAATCATTACAAAGAAATATTAACGTTTACTGATTCGAAAATGAAAAAAATAAATATAAACATTTGAGTAAAATTTATTATTTTGCATAAACCGCTAAAAAATCTATTGTAAATTTTGCCGCAATTTAGAATTGAAATCTAGCGCTTTTTCCACTAACTTGGTAACACTGTTTCTGATAGATTATTGCTTTCTTCCAGTTTCTTGAACTACGGTTTGCAATAATTCACTCTTAGTAGCTTTGACATAGTATTCAAGAAGCAGATTATTGGTCTGTAAAAGATTTTTCTCTTAGCTATGAGTTTGTTCATTAGTTTTACCAATGTTCAAGTTTTCTTTGGTGTTGTGTATGCTTGGAATGTGGCGGTGCCCGGGGCTTCGGTATTCTCATTCTATTACATGCTGATCGGGCTAGGTGCAGAAAGCTGCCGTACAATAGTAGAATATATCTAAATTTTTAGATTACCAGTAGAGCACCGTAAAGATTATTAAACTTATTAATTAACCAGGGATGCTAAAATTCGTGTTAATATCTTCGTAATCATAGCTAAAATGAAGTTTTTTGAACTATACATGGATAGAGCTCATTCGTGCGAGTCAGGATATGCAAAAAAAAAAACACAATTTCTGCGTAACTCGAGTTACTATGTTTTACTATTGCACGGAAGAAAGTATTGCTGACGAACGCCCCTTTTCCGGGAGAAACCACTGCCTCGAATATATTCTGTTATTTTATGCTCGCTCAAGTTCAAGGTCACTGTGTGAACGAAAGGCTATTTCAAATTTTTAAACATTTGCCAACGTCCAGGAAAGATAGTATAATATAAATAACCTCAAAGTTTTGATATATCCAAGTTTTCTTTTTTAAATTATTGTTATCAATCTATAATTAAAATTTAATTAATGCTGGATACTATAAAATATCATGTTACAGATAATCCGCTTTTGAAAGATATCATACAGTTACATATTTTTATTGACGTACGTCGCTGTGCGGGAGACGCCAGTGTCTCGAACATATTCTGTCATATTATAAGCGCAAGCTTCGCATGTTAAACAATAATTTTATCATCGTGACATGTAAACTATTAACTTTTAATAACGTGTAAAGTAATTAAAGTAATAATCGGGCTTGTTTGTCCGATACAGGGTTCCAAAATTATATGGCTATTAAAACTGATAAAGTGTTAAATATATTTAATTTAATATTTGGCGCAATATTTTAAATTTAATTTCTGCCAGCCATTTTCTGATTTGAAGCTCACCGAAGCTTGGTCAAATCTAGTTCTGTGAGCTTGAAAAGGTCGAGTAGTATTGATTTGGTTCGTATCAACACAAACTTTATTGCTCTGATGTGTAGAAGGTCATCACTGTGCGTTGTCGCCAAGAGTTTTGTTTTATTAAATTACAATTAATTTTGTTACAGGGTTAAGCTTCTTGTTCACCAAAAAACTAATGAAGCTGTGGCTATGAAAGTGGTGGATTTAAAAAAATGCAAAGATGCTCGCGAATGTGTTTTGAAGGAAGAAAAGATCCACAAACACATGGTTCACATCAATATTATAAGGCTACTTGGGAAACGAGAAGAAAGCAATACTGTTTATATATTTTTAGAGTACGCAGCTGGTGGAGAACTTTTTAATAAAATAGGTAAAGAAGGCCCATTTACATTTTTCACTTTGGATGTTTATTCTGCGTGAATCATCAAAAGTGAAAAGTGTAAATGGAATTTTGATTCATCGTCATAAAAAGTGGACATTAATTGGCATTTAAACAGTATTTACACTTGCTCACTTTGGATGAACGGATCATTCATCAATGATCATCCGTGTTTACAATTTACAAATTTTTACAAACAGTCGGGTTTGGTTCAGCCTTATATGTATAATAATAATACGTGTAATACAACACACAATAATATTTACAACATTTGATTTGTTTTGTATTTATTTTTTTTTTTAATAGAACCCGATATTGGTATGAGTTATTCTGAAGCACAAAAATTCATGCTACAATTACTTGACGGTATGAAATATTTGCATTCCAAAGGAGTTACACATCGTGACATTAAACCAGAAAATTTGCTTTTGGATGAGTTTGGAAACTTGAAAATCAGCGATTTTGGTATGGCAACTATATTTCGGATGAAAGGAAAAGAACGCCTCTTAGATAAAAAGTAAGTGGTGTTCTATAATAAATCAATTTATCTACTTTCCCCGCTTGCATGTAAGCAATAATTTTATTTTTAATTTATTATTTCTTTATTTTTTTATTATTTAGATGTGGAACATTACCGTATGTTGCCCCCGAAGTTTTGTATAAGCCTTATAATGCCCAGCCAGCAGATTTATGGTCATGTGGTATTGTTTTTGTTGCCATGTTAGCAGGAGGTCAGTTTATTCAATGATACACGTAATTACAAGTTTTAAATTTTATACTATGCTTCATTATCTTTTAACTAGTCGTTTGGATGAGAGGTGTCATTCACTAGTTTTAAAACTGCAACACCTTTGTTTTAAAGTTAATTACAATGTTGTGTATTTCAGTACCTTCTTAAAATATAATAACCAAAAAAAATGTGTATGTACAGTGTTGATAATGTCGTTGTTTTTAAAAAAAAATTGTTTTGTCCTGGATGACATCATTCGTGCGGCTGCTAGCTTTAGAATCATTAAATAATAAATCTCTTACTTTAGAATAATAAGTATTTCTATGATAAGAGTTAATTCCAATTTTAGAATTACCGTGGGATGAACCAAGAGAATCATGTAAGGAATATTATCAATGGAAGAAAGACAATTGCATAACACAAACGCCTTGGAGTAAATTAAGTAACACTGCATATAGTTTGGCACGCAAAATATTGTCCTGTAATCCGTCGAGTCGTCCAACATTAGAACAAATATTAGAGCATCCTTGGATGAACATAAAATTTGGAAATGCTGGTAAAATTTGTATTATCAAAAATAACGTGCGACCGAAGCTGCCCATCCACATCTAGAAGTTCTTCTTTGGTAATTCTAGCTTTGATGATGCATTTGAAATTCATAAAGCTAAATTACCAAAGCAGGAAGTCGAGAAAATACACCACGGTCAACATACTTGTTATGTTAATGTTAATATAAAAAAATAATACAATATTATTTCACTAAATATTTAATTATAGGTCCAGATGATGACGATGTCGATTCAATCCAACACAATAGCAAACGACACAATTCGAATATGGAGAACCACCACGAAGTGCCAACTGTTACCCTATCACAACCAACTATGCGTACTCCTAGTATCATTCCTGCTAACTTGGCAAATCTCTTACAAAATCGTGAACAAATATGTTTCTCGCAACCAATTCAAAATGAGGATCTTCTTCTTATGGGTTCACAAATACAATACACACAAAGTCCATTAACACAGGTAATATTTTATATAATATAAAATGTATAGGTTTTATTATTCTAATTGCTATTTCTTGCAGAATAATTTCCAGAGGATGATTAAGAGAATGACGAGATTTTTTGTGAAAGCTTCTTGTGAGAAGACCATTGCACAATTATGCAATTCATTAGATAACTTACATTATACTTGGAATTCTGATCATACCGGTGTTGTAAGTATCATAATATACAGGGTGTTTTAGATATGCGTAGTACAAATGATTATTAAATATCAGTATGTATGCGGAAAAATTAATAAAGTAATAAATACATAAGTGTCACATCAGTTTGTTCAAAAAGTGACAGACTATTACAACAGAATATGGCGATGTGAAAAATCATACGTTTTTGCATCACCTACTGAAAGTGATAGAAACAGAATAGGCGCCAATATACTTGTTTACAAGGTGGGCGGGAAATTGGACACAAACATTTGTCATTCAAAAGTTTAATACATTAATATCGACATAATTGGGCATATTCTGTTTTTATCATTGCAATAAATTGTCAGGTGAAAACATTATATGACATATCTACGTATGCTCTTCAAGCCGTTAAAATTAAAATGCAACTGTATTATGATATAAAATAATTCAATTAATTTATAAAAAGAATAAGTTCATTCTTCATATAATAAGGTAAATTTACTTGGCAAATAATAAGAATTTAACACGGTAAATTTTTTTTGGTCCCCACACCCGTTGTAATTTTCTCAGCCTGTCCTCATATGGCCGGCTATTGTGCTATCTTTTTTTTAAATTACAATATGACTATAGTAAATTCAAAACCACGCAGAAATTTAATACAAATACATGTTCATGTGCACAGCTACAATGATACTTTAATCCCCTCTGGGTTGAGTAGTCGGAACTCTCTGATGACCATTTGTTTGCAGCCAAGCCTGTTCAAGTGCTGTTCACATGGTTTTGTTAACATGTATTTGTTTATTTCGACTCCAGTGTGGTTTCGTATTTAATAGAGGAAACGGTGTTCCAATATATTTTAAGAAAATGTTATTTTTTATTGTAGCATTGAAAACGTTTTATATTTGTTTTAGGTTACCATCTCGACAATAGATACTCGTAAAATGCCTCTAGTCTTTAAAGCCAATATTATTGACATGGATGGGAAATTGTTACTAGATTTCCGATTGTCCAAAGGCTGTGGTTTAGAA
>JARJEC010119355.1:0-14037 GCA_030264575.1 Tachinus sp. AB-2021
AATGATAACAATGATAACAATGATAACAATGATAATAATGATAATGGTAATGATAATAATGATAATAATGATAACAATGATGATAATGATGATAATGATGATAATGATGATAATGATAATAATGATAACAATGATGATAATGATGATAATGATGATAATGATGATAATGATGATAATGATGATAATGATAATAATGATAATAATGATAAAATGATAACAATGATAATAATGATAATAATGATAATAATTATAATAATAAGTACAACATTAACAACACAAAATTATTATTTAAATGAAAATGTTGAAATTGAAGCTTTAGATATGACAGACACATTCAGATATCTTGGCTTTAAGCAATCTAAATATATAAAACAAAACTCATTTTTCCGTTTCAAAACGATCTTTGTAAACGGATAACAAATTTAATGAAAACAAAACTTAAGCGACCTTTTTTGCATTCAAGTTTGTGTAGTTTGTTTGCACATTCAAAATGAATATAAAAATTGTATCTAAACTAGATGTTAGCACAAATATGACAAACATAGTGTCTTACATGATTGTATGAGATATGTTTGTGCAAACGATTCTGATGATACAGAACTTCATTATATATTTTTGTTTGTTTATTTTTTAGATCACTTATAGCGATGATTATAATTGCAGCATATTTCTTTCGCGACATATTGAAGGAGTTAATGAATACTGACCAGCGTGTCTGGTGAGTAAACTCAATTGCGTTGACGCTTTTTATGAATTTGTGCGCATTTGTTTACTGTTGCCTGTTGGATCACCATAATGATTGCACAAGCATTTAATAAAACTGTCTGCACACAAGCTTGTAGTCACATATAGGGTACTAATTTGTATCCAAACATGTACGTTAAATACTTAAAAAGTCGCTACGTTAAACGCGCAAACAAGTTTGTTTTAAATTTTGTTTTTATGCATCTATGCCTACAAAATGAAGAGTTACAATCTTGTATCAATCTAGGTTACAATCTTGTATCTGTAAGTTGTTTGCACATACATATCATTCAAACTTGAACGCACATTTAAAAGGTGCTTTACAGCGAATTCTTGTTTAAAGTTAACACATTTACAATTCCATCGTTAACATACTCTTTTGGAATAATACGATGGACAAACACAGATTTACAACATCTACTAACCAAAACTAACAAAACAATTTATTATTTGCATTGATACTTATAAAGATAACGCGCACTAGCACACTCGGCAACGCAATGGAACAGATAAGTATCAACGCAAATTGCAAATAATAAATTCACAACAACACTATAAATAAATTGTAAAATTATTTTATACAAAAAAAGATGCATCACTTTTAAACAACGCTACAATATTAGCAGACAAAAATTACACCCCTTAGATCTCAATAACGTAAATAAATAAACAGAGACGGACTACAATCAACACAACGATAACTTTATTTGGATGCAAATAACCTAACGAATTTGATCAGATCAGTCTCGACAAAAATGCATCGCACACTTGGCTGTCAACTTCTGGATTATGTCTAGAAATGAAAGTCTTTATGATTGCTATCAAGAATCGAGTTACCCACACTAAAAACTATAGTAAGTACAAAACACAAGTCAGTACACTACACGACAATAAGTACCGCAAATTGCAAGTCACAAAATCTAAAACAACACAATACATCATTTCAGCTTGTTCACTTGTTTCACACAAAGTGATTACAAACATTCAGGTTAGTAATATAATACTTCAAAAACTAGCACACAAACATAAACTGATTGACATCACACAACCATAATACCAATACACACAAGAAATCATTTTAGTAAAATATATAAAATATATTGAGACATATATTATCAACCGGACGTTATATATACTGACAAATTAAACAAAATCGTACTTAATACACATTGCGATTTCCAATACACATAACGTACAAAACACACAGATTGAGAAAAGGACAAAATACACAAAACTTGCATTTGAAGTAAAAGGCCTATGAAGGATGGACAAAGTAAATATTGTATCGATAATTATATTTGCCACAGGTCTAATACTAAAAAAAATGCATGACAATTTGAAGACTCTTAAACTTAAATGTATTAAATGAAGACACCATAACATGCATTATAAATACAAAACATAATCACAATACATACGAAACACATCAATATTTATTGTATATTCTTGTCGTGACCGATATCTAATAATAAAAAAACTGTGTGTTTATTGAAAATTAAAAAAAAATTAAAAAAATAATAATTTATTAATTCTCTTAGAGTCAGAGCATGGAACATTCAAAGTTAAAATTTGTTACAAAGACAAAATAATAAGTATTTACAATATTAACATTGGTAAATATGTATGTATGTATCATTCTAAATTCAAATTATTCGAACTATTGTATATACTATTCTTCTACTAAATATAAACATAAGCTTGGAAGATGTCATTTGGCTGTTATTTTGATTTCTTAGTTCTGTATTGAAGAACGTAATTTATTAAAATAATTAATGGTGATTTCAAATATGATATGCTGTTTTGTGTTTTGGTATTTCAAGCAGTGTATCATGTGTTATTGGGTAGTTGTGCTTGTTTCCATTTTCTTTGATTTTGTTGTTGTTTTGTTTCATGTACAGTAGAAGGCAATATATTATACATTGTAGCACAATATTTTAAAATGAGGTCTGCAAGATTATTACTTTTTATACCAACCATCATGCTACATAATATACTTTTTTTGATTAAAAATAACTCTAGTTGCTTCAGCATTGTAAATAGATTCTGCCAAAATATATGATAAAATTCAAAAAACATAAGAAAAATTAAATTGCTTAACTTCAAATATATTGCTGTATACTTTTATTGGAGCTGCATAATGTTTAGGAAATAACATCAATATGCTGAATAAGCTTTAATTTCTCATTTCATTGTTTTTAAATAGTTTGCCTATTTGTTCATTAAAAAAGAATTGGCACCACTGAATTAATGACATAAAGACCTTTTCAAATGAGTTACAACCACTTTGTGACTCATTTGAAAAGGTCTTTATGTCAGTAATTCAGTCCATTCCAAATTTAGAGTGGTGCTTGTTGGAGGGAAATGGGAAAGTTACACAGACATGTCAATTGTATGTCAAAAAATGTCTTCCTCAAAATAAAAATTGACGTGTTTCAAGAATTTTTTGGTCTGAGGTATCCAGGGTGGATACTTTTGAAAAAAAAAACACCCTGTATATTCGTAGCACATTTTTATCAAGATTGAATTCAGACAGCGATTGCATGAGAGGATATTAAGTTCCTTATAATATTACGAATTTTTTAGTAATTGGTTTAAAATATGTACATGGATTTATGAAGTTTTCTAATGGGCAGTGTGCTACTACTTTCATTGTCATCTTTATTTTGTTTTGTTATATTATTAAAATAACAGTAATGATCGCATATAGGTGATAAATCGGATTCGATAAAAAACTTCATCGATATTTATTGATGAAATACTATGAGAACAATTATTTGCTTAGGTTTCAGAATTAATAATGTTCCAGGTAGATTTAACTTTATTATTTGAAACATTAATTTAGTTATCGTTGTGCAACTTTTAGACCGTTAACACTTCAATAAACTAAGTTATAAGAATTGTAACGGTGAATGACGTCCTCATTATTAGACAATATAAGTAAAGAAATTCCTAACTCATTTGGAGGGTTAATTCTTTAAATTAATTTAAGGTCTAGTACTTGTTGGTTTTATGGAGAGGAATGAATTATATAGATTGTGTAGAAAACATAAATTGCTGGCTTTCTTTTCAAAATACTAAATACTGTTTTAGTACTTACAAAACAAGATCAACATAATCTTGTGTTGTAGAAAATTTAATATTTGCATTATTTAAATTTATTAAGAAATGTTTTTTATATCTAGTATTTACTATCCATTTTTTTGAATAAAAATATTATAGTCATTAAATATGCATTTTGTAATAAATGTTTCAAAAATTTACTTTGGGTTGGGATCAAATCCACAACCTTTTATTGTTCTAAAAAACTCAATAGTTTAATTGACAGAGCAATAGACATACAATTTGTAGGTAAAATATTATAATTATTAAATAATTGTTATGCCATTAATCCATGTTGTAATAAATGTTTCAAAAATTTACTTTGGGTTGGGATCAAATCCACGACCTTCTATTGCTCTAAAGAACTCAATAGTTTCATTGACAGAGCAATAGACATACAATTTATAGGTAGTAGGTTTGGTAGGGAACTAGGTGAATTTTTGAAACATTTATTACAACATAAGGTAATGGTAATAATTTAATAATAAAATTATAATATTTTAATTTGAATCTTAAACTCCATTTACTAATTAAAATTTTGAAAAAATAAACCAATTAAATTATTTTTTCGCAATGTATTTCTTCACCTTTACCGATAATAGTAGCAATAATTAAAAATAATTCAAGCAATATTTTCACTGGATATTTCAATTTTCTCTTAATTTCAGCTACTATAGCGGTAATTTATAAAATTGTAAGATAGTTTACCATTTAAAATAAACATCTATTGATCATTTTTTGAAGTAAATCTTCTATCGGGCGTTCAAAGTCAAATCTAGCGTCGCGTCCAATATTTAAAATAATTGCAATAATAACAATATACGTATTGTTATTAGCCTATACTGCAATTTTCATAATGTTTAGATTTTTTCACTTTAATTGCACAAATATAGGTTAGTTTAGGTTAGGTTAGATACTTCTTTTATTCGATAACAGTAACTCAAATCAAATAAAATTAGTCTGGAAACTAATCGAGTTGTCTTGTCAAAAACCAGGTTTTTAAAAAAATAGTTATGTATACTATTGTAATTATTATAAAATGTTAATTATAATAGCATGTATTCAATTTTTTAGGATAGCCGCTTTTAAAACTCAACCTAATCTCAATTATGTTTGGATTTTTTCAAAAATCTTTTAAATTTTTGTTTGGCTGGTGCTTAGTTAAAATTGCAACAAATTCTTCTTTTTAACTTCCATATCTTTTGAACCTGAACCGAAAATTGAAATCAAAATTGAATTTGTTTGTTGCCCGCCAGATTGGGTTTTGAGTAGACTTTAAAAATTTAGTACCATTTTGACTCAGAGCTATCTGATACGGATACGGACGTTACGCGATCTGAGCTATTTTATTTCTGATACACTGATACACTGCACCGTAGCATTTCTGCCAAACGCTATTCTGTTTCTCGTAGCCAAATTAATCATTCTCACACAACATAATTTTAGTCAGTTTTAATTTCTATATAATTTAATTATTGCAGAAACGGCTTAAGCAAACGCATCTTGATACCAAAAACATCTAAAATATTTTAACTATTAAAATTTAAAAAATGCGATCATTAACACACTTTTAGATGAGAATCTCAATTTTACTTTAACAATTAAAAAAAAAACGAGTATTTCAAATAATTATAATTTATAATCAAATACTCAACAAGGACATCATATTGGTCAAATCATAAGATGTCTTCCACAAAATAGACGATTTACGTGCAAGCTATGCAGAGTGATCAAGAATGGGTAATTATAGCAATTTCGTATAAAAAAAACAATAAAAAGCCTACAAAAATTACAGAATATTTAAAAACTCATAAAAAATATGACTTTTGACATGTCAAATTGAGTTTTGCGATCAATAAAACAACATTAAGAACGATAATTTATATTGAAAACTTCCTAAATTGCAATTTACACAATAATTTTAAAAAAATAATTACTAGAAATTGAAAATTATATGAGAAAACCGGTTTGAAGTTACAATTTAGGAGCAAAAAATAAAATTTTACACATTTTTTTATTAAAAATCAGTCAAAAATTTGGAATAATGTAAAGAACTGACTAGAAGTTGCAATGTATGAAAGAAATTTATTAAATTTATGAAAAATGTTAAATGTTAAATTTTAGGCATAAGTTTAGTGTACCCAATAAAAGTTGCGATTTATGTGCAGAAATTGACTAAATTGCAATTAATTACAATTTAGTAAATTTGTAAAAAAATATTTCTAAGAACTACAGATTATATCAGAAAACTGTCCAAAAGTTACGAATTATGGGTGAAAATTGACTAAATTGAAAATTTAGTACAGATAATTTAGTAAATATTGTGATTTAAAAAATATATCTTTTCAAAAGTTGTTATAATTTGCATATAAATTTTTAAAAAATCTTTATTGGAAAACTCACTAAAACTTGCGAAATTCCCCTACCTATGACTTATGCCTATCTTAAATTATCATAAACGTACTAAAAATTGCAGTTTGTAATAACATATTACTAAAAAAATTGATTTTTAAATCGTTTTGAAATTCACTACAAACATTGTGAATAAGCTCTGGTGTCATTGTAACAATGGCATCAGTAATTCTGTTTTTCACAATATTATCTTGCATGCCCGTGGCATACATTATTAAGGCTTAAGATAACCGCACAGAAAATAATAAATTGCGGCTAGGTCTGGAAACCGAGCTGGCCAGTGTTGTATGGATCCGTTGCGACCCATCCAATTTAAAAAAATGTTTATTACGCCAATTTGTAATAATCAAGACACTATGCGCTGGGCAGCCATCTTGCTGCATATTCCAAATTTTCTTCATTCAAATTACCCATAAAGCATTCACTAAGAATTTTCAAATAATAATTTGTGTTCCTTCCAGGAAAAATAGACCAATTACTTTGTTGTAAGTATACGCACACCATACATTAACTTTTAAAAAAAATTTACTGTTTATACAAATTCTAAATTTTGGATTTTCTTTTGCTTAAAAGCGACCATTTTGACTAGAATATATTCCATTTTTGTTGTGAACGTAGATTCTTCACTGAATATGATTGTGAAAATCACGGCGTTTAAATATTCGTTCACCATTAATAATAATTATTATTATTATTATTATTATTATTACGCCTTTAGAAAAGAAAAATACAAATATTACCTGTGTACATGTGTAAACATGAAAACTAATTACAAATATAAACATTAGCATAACAATAATTATAAAATATTACAAAGTATATCTATCAAAACGAATATGCAATTGGCTTCCCTCGTCATACGATAAATCGATTATGATACGCATAATTTAGTTATATCTAAAAATATTTGTATTACGCGTGATTTTTTGTTGATTAAAATTAAAATTGAATCTACATAACAATTCTGCACAATCTATGTGTCCATTGATCAATTTATTCATAAAATATAGATCCCGTAATACGATCTTCCAACGACCTTAAATTATAAGTTTCTATAAGCATCTGATTATTTATATTATCCTTTGTCATACCTAAGTTATACAAAATAAAGGGAATTCTAGGCGGTATACTTCTTGAATTTTATTAATAAAAATTAGAAATTTATTTGTGGACAGAATATTATATACGTGACTTTTAGATATTCTTCCTAGCTGATTCGCTCTTGCTCTCAAAGGAAGTCGGCTATTATTACTTACTAACTGGTTCCAATACTAAAATTGTTGCAGCATCTTTTTCATCATAAGTCATTTTTGTTTAAAGCATTGACAGATACTTGCCTACTGAGAAATTTCCAGTAAAAAACTTCAATTGCGTTTTTATAGGACACCTCTCCAATACCGTAACCATTGATTAATAATTCTATATGCCGTAACACTTGATCAAGTAAATACGCTGTTGCAAGGTCAGCATCTTTTTGAAGATAGTCAATAATGTCACCTAAGCATTACTTGACAGCAACAATCTTGATTTCCAATTACAAAATGAGATTTTATTCTTAATATCAAAATCAAATACAGAGTGATTTTTTAGCTTACCGACAAACTTTGACAAATAAAAAGCTCGTAATTTAAGAAAATATTCATACAAACATAAGTCCAATATCGATTAGTTACGGAGTTAGAAGACAACACATATTAACGAGTTAAGAAACTAAATAATAAAGTTTTTACTTTACTGAGGAACAAAAATTAAACAACAACAAAGCTACCAAAATAGTTACAATAGATGCACAAAATGTCTCTCTCTCTTTCTCTCTTGCTTGAACATATGCTTCACAACAACACGACGAACTATAGAGTTTTTACGTAATTAATATAACTCGCATGTTCCATGATTTCATGGGCAACATTATTTATTCTGTCACCCGTCATACGTACAAAGTACATTGGATTTAAATTCGTAGTATGCAGTGGCTAAGCACGATTGCCAATTCATTTAATGAATAACGGTTTAATTACTCTGTAACGATTATTTCCCAATGCTGGTAGCACACAACGTAAAATTGGGATTTTTAAGTTTTGTCAAAAATTATGTTGTTGTTGGAAAATCATCAAACAGTTGTTAATAACATCATACTTTATTATTTGAGTTAAAAACTCTGTGTTGTGTCAGGTAAAAAGGGCATTTTGATGTTTTATTATAATTTTTCAGGTATTTTTTTTTTAATTAATTAAGCAAAATCTTTGTTGTTTCATTTTTAGACTCGATAATATGTGATGTTAAAATAAAATCTTTGAAGTCTTCTAATTATGTAACCAATCGTTCTGGGACACTCGTTTATGATTTTTTTTAATTACATGAGCTTTGATCTCTCACAGTTTGTCGGTGAGCTAAAAAACAGCTTGTATAACTTCCATAGAATAACTTCGATGAAAAAAGTTTCTCAACGAAGTTCATATTATTATAACAAGCAAAAAGCGGATTAGGAAGAATGACTTTGTTTTGTAAAATGTTCAATAAAATGTTTTCAGGTATAGTTAAGTCCGTCCGTAAAAACACTGTATATAAGGGGTGCTTTTAATCATTCCAAACTATAACTGGATTATTTTGAATGATAAAGCGATATTTTCTTTATCAAAATTATTTTATTATGTAATAGTTATTTATTCTAAGAAATATTTTGACCATATTTTATTGTATAACAAAATTGATGTTACTTCCAGTTAAACCAAGAACACTTGGTTTAACCGGAAGTAACATCAACTTTGTTATACAATAAAATACCCTATATATTTTATTATTTTTGAAATGCCTACATAATTTTCTTTCAAAAACTTTTGAAATTAAATTAGATAAATATGCCTAAATAAGTCAATACCTACTGAGATATTGGCAGTAAAATATTCTAAAGGTCACTTCAAACATCTTGGTAAATATTGACTTTAGGTATAATAATCTTTTATAAACAAAATTATTGTTATAACTTATTTTTTACTTTTTTAGACAAATGAAACTAAAATTAAGAAAACGTTGGAAACACCCACATCAATTATTAATCCAAGTTCAAGCAAAGGATATATTCCCGGAAAATTATCATATTTATCAGTGCCACCGTTTGCCGTTTCATTTTTTATGTTAAGAGTCAATTTAAATTCATCATTCATTTCCGAGGTAAATATTTGAATTTTAGCATAATATGTATAAGTTATTAAATTATTTAATATCTATATTATAGCAACGAACTTTGCATGTAGGATTATGTTTGCCGCATGCATGCACTGATAATGATGTTAAATTAATCATGGAAGAAACATCAAAAACTTCTACAACTGTCACGCTTAGAGTCGAAGCTGTACGATCTCCTCATCAACATTTTAATATTTGGCAAGACACAACATTTAAAATATTATGGTAACTATACACACATTCTATACTTTGCTAAAATATAAAATATTTTCCGAAAATCGTAATAAAACCAAAATTTCCTTGCTTATTTACTCGCAGGGAAAATGAATTTTACTAATCCACTAATGACTTAACTTAAGATACCTTTATAAACTTATTAAGTTCATATTTTTTGCTAAATTTAAAAACATTATTCAATGAGTGTGTTAAAACTCCAATCTTTTGCAATTTCTGGAAAATTTTAATCCAAAACATGCCAGTAAAATGGTTCACTTGACTCAGAGCTTTAAAATACTGGGTATAAAATGCCTAGTATTTTAGTATAGCTCCTTGTTGCATTTTTTTAACTTTTATGTAAATAACTATTATTTAAACTATTTTTTAGCATTTCAACTAGTTTTATAGTAGTTCTTTTAATAGTTGGAACGCTATTCGATATTTATCTAAAACATTCAGATGAAACCACAAAGATTTTAAAAATAAATTGTACAACTTACACAAATCCCAATCATAAGATCAGTGAGAAGACATTAAATTTGGACATGGGAATGGCGGAGCCAAAAATGAAAAATGGTAAGAAATCATCTTATTACTATAATTAATTTAAAAACCAATAATTCTAGTATAATGCCACTATGCAATTTTTATAACAAATCTTCTACAGTTTATTGAAAAACGGCATTTCCTTGGCTTTTATTTTTAATTCAGCCAAATAAATGACTGTAAAAAACTGTACAATCGGTTTGAGGTATTTAGAAATTAAAGTTTCTTATAATTATTCTAGGTAAATGCAGTCTTTACGTAGTCAATAATAATACCAACAACAACAACAACAACAATAATAACATTAATAATAATGTATCAAGTGCTGAAATGGGATTAGAACAAGTAACTTCAGATGAAGATTCATTAATTTGTAAGTAAAATAAAATTTTATTTATTTCAAATTATACTAATTTAATTTATTTATATTGAATTAATGTGCATTTTATTTAAAATTAAACATTTAACCAACTTCATCAGCAAGCCGTTATGGTTGTCGTCAAGGATGGGAAAGGGTTTAGTTGTATCCGACTAAAATTGATTTTTAGCCCAAACCAAACTTAGTCAGATTAAAATTTTGTTAAATTGTCCTTATACCCTAAAATCGAATTTAGGAATACGATTTAATTTTTTTTTTAATGATTTGTGACAGCTTTGGTGTATAGGTGCATGGTTGGAACTGTATCAGTTGTAACTGTTGCGGATTTATAACTGTTTAGCCTATGCATAGTCCAAACACACTTGTATTTATTAATATATTCTCTCACCACCCCATCAATCAGTAACAAAATAAAAGTTTTAAAAATGCACATATCTCAAAACTAATAATATTTATTTCCACAACTTATAAGTAAATAATACACGCGATAATACCTATATAATTTTATTTCTGTATCTTAGGGTCCATATTCAAAGATCTAATATTGTCATTTTCTATGCGAGTAAACATCAAACATATTTGCGACAGAACTGTTGGAAGTGATACAATCCCGGTGATTCATGGTTTAAAATCAATTAGCATGGCTTGGGTGATTTTAGGACATACATGTCTAATCACATTCAAATATTCAGGTAAGATTAACTTTAATTATTACAACTATACTACTAAAAAGGAAAATTAAGTTAGTCACTTTTTCAAAGTGTTTATATTATTAATACGAAACCGACCCGCCATCGATGAACAACCACCAACCGACCGACCGACCGACCACTCAGCCAACGCATCAACAAACTCACCAACTGACCCACCAAACTACCGACCCACTAATCCACCAACAAATACACCAACCGACCCACAAACCGATCCACCAACCGACCCACCAAACGACCCACCAATCATCCCACCAACCAACCTACTCACCTACCAATCCATCAAGCGACCCACCAACAAATCCACCAACCAACCAACCCACCAATCAAATCAGCACTCGTCACATCAAACGACTCACCACCAGACACATCAATCAATACACCAACCAACCCATCAACCAACCCACCAACCGACTGATCAAACAGCCCATCAATCGACATACCAATTAACCTACCAATTGACCCACCAACCGTTTCACGAACCAATCCACCAACCAATCAATGAACCGACCTACCAACCAACCTACCACCTACACCCATCAACCGACCCAAAGACCGACATAAACACACAGTCTGTGCGATTAATGAAAAATGTAGTTGCGGTTCTAGTTTTAAATTAGTTTAGATCTAAAACAGCGGCAGCATTTCTGAGCTTATTTTAATTTCTTTACAACTAAAACCGTTGCATAAATTCAGCTTGACAATTATTATATTCGAGTAACGATAGTCATTTTTTAATTTAAAATGTTTTTTTGAAGTTTTTAATATTTTCAAAGCAAACGTTTGGAACACATTGTAGAAGTCAAACATTTAATTTCATTATAATATAATTATATTAAAAATTAAATGTCAACGTCAGTGTCATATTTTTTATTTATGCACAGCCACCCTGCTACTCATTATAATACGCCCTACGGATACATAAGCCAATGCATACTAGGAATGCATGCTTCCCCAGTTCAACGTATTCTCATTCGCCACTGCCTGTATCCCTACCCCCTCCCCTCAGTTAGTTTATATATTTCATCTCCGCTTTTTCGGACTCCTCAATATAAACATTTTCAAACAAAAAATATTTCTATTTCAATTACCTATCCAACGGTACTACACATGAAAAAAATATCGATAATATACGAATCACTTATATTACTTATAAAATGAAACCGTAATAATTCAAATACTTATCAATTTTCAAATAATGTAAAACATTATCAAGTGTGCTTGTAACTAATGGTTTAAATAAATGAAATGTTGAAAAAGGTCGTATTGATTTCATTTTTATTACGTAGTAGCTGGTACCCGGCGCTTTGCTACCGCAGAAGAAATAAAGAAATAATAATAAAAGAATGGAATGAAAAGAAAATAATGATATTTATTTTCTTGTTGATAATCTATTGACACGTAAAGGAGTAAAAAATTTATTGAGACATAAAGGAGAAGTATCTATAATATTCATTTTAAAAATAACTTGAGTTATTATTCAAGTGCTTTGGGGTAGATAATATTTATGCTTATTCGGTGTCGAGCATGCATATCTGAATCATGTAGACAGGGCACGGTATACCGTATAAATCGCGCAAACTATACCATGCAGTTAAGTCCGCACTGATAACTACATTGATAAAGAGTTGGAACTTTTTTAAAACTGAAAACAAACAAAAAATTGCATCTATTTTATATTTAGCTTAACATAATTTAGCTTTCCAAAATACTTTGGATAAATTATATACACCACACAATGGCAATTTTGCTTGGGTTTGATCGAGTTGATAGCAAAATGTGAATCTTGAGCGTTTGAATAGAACAGCAATAAAATGAAACCATTATTTATAATATTCAATTCAAAATGATTTAATTACCACATTATAGATGAAATAAAGAAAGGAAAATATTATATCAATTTTATTAGACTGTACTCCGGATGGAAGCCACCAAGAACAGTTGTCAGAACAGAAAATATTGGATTAAATTTATCCGACTATCGTGGTCAAGAATATGACAACGGCTCTAATATCTCATATGAGAGGAACATATAATGTTGAATAAACCAATATAGTACGCCAAAATCCAAAAGCATTTTTATGTAACTTGCTGGACTCATAATTTAAATCTGCTACTGAGAGACATAGCAAAATTATCAACTTAACATTAACATAACGTTAAGATATTTAAAAAAAACACGTCCAGAAATTTACACCTAAACCATTATTAGATACTATGACTGATTTCAATTATATGACAACCATAAAAATAATATCGAAAATATAAATGAAAAAACTTTATTTAAAAGTAGCCAGGATATGCACCGCTATTTGGAAGAAGATGTAGATGGGTTAGATGAAGAAATGAAAATGTTTCAGACCATAATGCCTGAAAATTGTTTTTACGATTGAAACTAATTAAAAACTATCTTCGTTCTGTAGCAAGGCCGTTTCTCATCTCTAGCTACCTTATCAATAGAGAGAGAGAGATGGCAAATTGCAGTTTTAAATAATCTTATCAATGCATTGTGTTGGTGAAAAAATGTTTGCAAGTACCATATAATGTTGCGTTTGGTGCCTAGAACTACAACTTGTGCATCATCGTCACCCATAAAGTAGATTTGTAGAAATTTATGTTCAGCGTCTGAAGCTGGCAGAATTAAACCAACACGGTGATAAATTTGCCGTTGAGTTTAGAAAATATACATCTACTAATCTAAACAAAACTTTGAAACGCTGAATTATATTTGCCATGTGTTCTGCA
>JARJEC010119358.1:0-15685 GCA_030264575.1 Tachinus sp. AB-2021
GAGCCACAAACGTGGAAGTGCTCAGGCGAGTTAACAAAGAACGCGAGCTATTGGTTACAATAAAGAAAAGGAAAACCGCATACCTAGGACATCTAATGCGAAATCAAAAATATAACATATTACAACTAATAATTGAAGGCAAAATTGAGGAAGGAAGAAGTTGTCTTGGTTGCGAAACATAAGACAATGGACGGGACTCTGAACTGTAGAAAGTTTACTCCATACAGCTAGGAATCCGGTAGAAATTAAACATGTGGACGCGCACATCCATTAATGGATATGCGCAGGACAAGAAGAAGAAGAATACCACATAGTTAAAACTACCACCATTCAATTTTTATATGAAACTTTTTTGCATAACTTTGCAAGGAAAAAATATTTTTCATTATAAGATATATAAAAAGTTTTAATTATTAAAATGACATTAAAAAAATTAATAAAATCACATTAAAATCACATAGTAAAGGCTACCACCATTACATTTTTAAAATAGAGTGACTTGCAAAAAAATCTACAAGATTTGAATAACCTTAAGACTATTACTAAATTCAACCAGAACTGCCAATAAATATTGGATTAAAACAACACCAATTATTAAAAAAATGAACTGTGGACATAACCAGAAAAATGTTCGTATAAAGTACAATTAGGGGACACTAAAAATGCCCACAATTGGACCAGAGCAGAAACGTTACATCTATGATCTTATAAAAAGAATTGGCTAAATTAAAGCTGATGGAAAAACCAATTATAGTATCAAAATACGGATAATATTTTTGAGTTTGAAAAATATAATTCCGTTATTTTAAATTATACCGACAGTTGTTTGTTTAAACCGAAAGTACAAATTATACATGAAATTTAAAGCGTAAATGCGATTGCAGTATTTTTAAACATATTAACGCCATTATATAAAATTAATATTAATATTAATATTTTTTCAATTTATTTCAATAAATATATTTAAAAATTCGTAATCCTATATAAAAAGTTTTATTTATTCAAATGCAATATCACAGAATAAAGGCTACCGCCATTCAATCTATATTTTGTAATTTAACTTTAATTAAATTGCTAAAAAGCTAGAAAGATATATAATATCAATTTAATTCATATTTTAATTATTAATAATTTATCTTGTGTGGGTAATAAACCCGCAATTTTCAGTCTGCTAAACCGACGCACAACCTAATGCATTTAATTATGAACTTAAGACTTGCATATTTACAATTAATTAAATGTTTTCGACAATGATTGAAAGATTTACCTCAGCTGGATAAAACCAGTTAGGACTGAAAGAAGATTCTGAAAGTTATTGGTTCCATTCCCAAGCAAAAATAATTGAAGACCTTAAAATCCTACTTTCTACTAATTTATAGCATGTTAAAATTAATGCTGCACAGACTGTTATTGCATTTGCAACGTTCCTTGTAAATCAATGTTTTTTTCCAAAACTCCAATTGCTTTCATTTTATGCCTTTCTACAAACTTAATATATATATAATATTTGATAATATAATATTTGACAAACTATTATTTTGTAATTAAAAAATTTTGCTGCGGAAATTTGTTTTATTTCTTCATTAATTTAAGTACAACTTTTAATATAATTGCAATTGTTCTGTGTTCTGAATGAAAACATTGGATTTTTACATTTTACATGGATAAAATGTATTAGATGAAATTGAATTTGTGGTATAAGTATTATTTTCCGTTTGAAAATCATTAACAATAAATAAAATTTATCTTAAAAAGTTTGGCCGGCAATAAATATGTGTAGTGACAACCAACATGACATTTCAGTAATCGCGACGTATATTTCGGTTGAATTTATGTTATTTTATGAACCATAATTTAGCAGAAAACGAGCAAAGTGAAATACATATAGCTACTATAAATCTACGTTATGTTATGAAAAGGGTACAGAAAGTGAAAAAGTATAGTGTAAAGTATTCGACTTCCTATATATAGGCACACCTTGAAACCGAACACAAACATGCCGCCGCTCAATCCCCCGAACCGAACAAGAGGGGTCATGTCAACCATACAGGAAATTGAAACTTGTCAATACAAAACAAAAAAGATATGGGGTGGCCAACGCGCTTTGTACAACGTTGGTTAAAAGCAAAGTCTGCATATTGCATATATCCCTGCTACACGGAACATCCATAACAGGTTAAATTGCTGAGAAAAAATTTAGGGAAAGGCTACATTTTCACGACGTATTTTACGCTAAGCGGTGCAAGGAATGAGAAACGTGCGCGAGGGTGAAAAAGTTTTTGAGAAAATAATTTCTTTTATTGCCTGTTATATTATAACGACAGATAGGTGCCAGTACTCCCGCAGGCATTGTATCACCCTCTTTAAAAATAAACTTGACAGTTGCTGGCTGATATTAAAATTTAACAAGAATAAAAGCGATAATGTCCAAAGCTTACTTACGTTTAAAATATAAATACATAAACTTGGTATTTCCATACCTGCGACAACAAAAACAATCAAAGTTGAAAAGTCCATTTAACAAACTAAACTTTATTTCTACTTTTAATTCGGGACAATGGAAACTATCGATAAAATTAAGTTATTGCAAATTTATATAAGCACACAGAGGAAATAATCAAGCCTACGATAGTATAGCATAGGAAATCCATAAAATATTAAAGTCTATTAAATTGAATGACCAAACAGAATTGGTGTATGCGCCGGGCTAATAAGTATCATTTTATTTAAAATTATTTAAAAAATATTGCTTTACTAACTATTGAATTATATTGAATAATCGTTCGCGGTTCATTTATGCAGGAAGAAATGTTGCTATTGAATGTTCTGCTGATTCAGTATGTGCTTTGATGGACTGAATTAAAAAGGAATACTCCATCTTGCCGCAGGGCTTATCTGTGCCATCAAGAGGATGTGCAAACTATTGAAAATTGCCCGTCTCATTGTTGCAGTTCTTTTATTAACTAGAGGCTACACATTCTCTTGCAAAATATAACGACAGCTATTATTTCGAAAATTCTTATACTATTCCTAAAACGTTCTGCTGATACGGTTGATCTGGGCATAGCACCCCCCATTTCTTTTTCTTTATTTTAGGATTTTTAAATAGTTTAACAATGAAATTATTTTATACGAAATAAGATGTGTATCATTTCCTCGTAATAAAATTTAATTTATATTTGCCGGTGTAGAAAATCGGGCTTAAAAGAAAAAATGTAAAAGACTAAAATTCTGTTTAAAAATATTGTAAAATATTTTTGTGGTAAAAACTTAGTAAATTGTTTTATTTTATAATGAAGTAAAACGTAGTAAAGTTCATGGTATTGAAAAAGATTAACCAAAAGGTAAAGAAAAGTAATTAATATTATAAATATATTAAAAAACAACAAATAATGTAGAAACAGTATTATCTATAAAACTATCCGAGCAGTTTTAGCCAACATTAAACTACCTTCTCTTTTTGTTTAATTACATTTCATATATTTTCTACTGTTTGTCGAGTATTTTTATTTCAACTTGTTAATTTTTTAATTTTCTGTTTGATGGTTGTTTATTGTAAATCAAAATAATTGATAAAAGAAAGAAAGAAATAAATTAAAGGAATTTATAATTATTTTTATGTAAGGCGGCTTTGACGTTTTATTTGAAACTGCAGTGAGCTGCTTGAGTAAAAAGCAATCGCAATCTCACGTCTGGCATCGACCCAATTATGTAATTTTATTAAACCAAACAAAATACATTAGGCAAATGCATTTATTTCAATATCCGAATCAATTATATTGTTATTTATATGAAAACATCACTAAATCAATAAATGCTTTTAAACATTTCTATACAAATTGCCGGCAATTCAATCGAATTAAAGTGTGCACTTTGTAATTTTAAGGTTGACAGTACTTCGCATTAATTAATAGGCTTTTAGCATTTTTATAAAAAAATTTAAAACAATTTGACACATAAAGCGTCTACTTTGATTGGAATTGAATTACAAAATGATATAATAACATTCAACAATGGTCGGTTTTACGTTTACTGTATGCGGATACTTTAGTGTTAATCATTAAAATAGAATGTAATAAATAAAACAACTTTTTATATCACAAAAAATATTTATTAAACCTCACTAGTTTTGACCAATTACCTTCTCATCATCATACGATTATTAAAACGGACTAGTTTCGACCAATTACCAGGTCATCGTCATACGATAATATAAACAATTATTAATAATATTTATAAAAATTTTTCGTAATAAGAATATCACCACCATTCAATTTTTAAAATAGAATGACTTACAAACAAATCTATAAGATTTGATTAAGCTAAGACTATTGCTGAATTCAAGCAGAACTGCCAATAGATATTGGATTAAAACAACACCAGTTATTAAAAAAAATGAAATGAAGACATAACCAGAAAAATATTCGTATAAATCATTAGATGAAGTAAAATTTGGGAACACTAAAAATGCCCAAAATAGGACCAGGGCAGAAACGTTATATCTATGATCTCATAAAAAGAATTGGCTAAATTAAAGCTGATCGAAAAACCAATTAAAGTAACCAGTTACAGTATCAAAATGCGGATAATACTTTTGAGTTGTGAAAAATATAATTTCGTTATTTTAAAATTATACAGACAGTTGTTTGTTAGAAGTGAAAGTACAAATTATACATGAAATTTAAAGCGGAAATGTTATTCCAGTATTTTTAAACATATTAACGCCATTTAATAAAATTAATATTAATAATCAATTTGTTTCAATGAATATATTTAAAAGATCGTAATCCTAAATTATATAAGTATATAAATAATTAAAATTTAATATACGTTTATTTTAGTCAATATTCGGAAATGAAAAAACACACATAACATGATATTAATTGCTGCACAAAAACTTAAATCTCACAATTAACATCCTTTTAAGTTAAAGGGTTTAGTGTGCTCGGAAAAGTAGAGAGTCGATTAAATATTAAAACCGATATTAAAACGTTGTGTGAAATGACTGGATCGATACACACCGGTTGCACACCAAAAAAATTGCGCTATTTGATTAGCTGCAATTTAATTAGAATTATTCATTAAAATGATATTATAAATTCATTAGCCAGACGTCGTTGGAATATCTCGTATTAAATTAATTAATTACAAATAGGGATTATGCTCCAAATGAAATAATGAGTTTGGTGATAATTAGTTTTGATAATGTCTTAAACATAATTTGTATTAATTTATTTAATTATGTATATAGTTTTATGTAATGCAGCTTATTATATTCTCGACGTTCGATAAATCAAGAAAGACTTGCTTTGAACTATGACCCGAGGGTGTAATCTATAAATTTGCCACATAATATGAAACATGCAATATTGAGCTTACTACGTGCCCTCCCCTAGTCTCCGAAGGACGTTTCATTATATCACAGGCCACCAACAACACCAACTAGGAAATTAAATGTAGCATTTAGTTTCTCACATCAATAAGAAAATTGCCATTGACAATCAAATAGAATTTCTGTATTGGGAATAGTTTAAGTCGTTTAGTCAAATTTCTAGTAAAACTAATACTGAAAGAAAGGCTTTCTACTGGCACCCTCATCCGTGCAGTTTAAATCGGAGACAAACTAAAAGGGATACTGCTTTTACGCTGTAAGGCACCCTACGGGTACTTAAAACGAAAGGATTCGGTAAATAAAATCGTTAACGTATGAACTGCCGCAATTAACAGCACAGATTATATTAATTATTATAAAATAAATAATGCAATCTGATGTTTCTGTCATCGCCAAGTTCCTGCTTCAATCAATTACTGAGTAATTTATATAAAAAAACCATTATAGTAAAACCTACAGTAGCCCAAACTGTTTTCTTTTTCTAATTCTGTTAAGATGTAATGTAATGATAGTGTAAAACTACCTAATGTGTTGAGAAATTCTGCAAAATGATTTATGATTACTTTATGAAATTCATAAAATATTTATGAATGGTCTAAAAGTATCAAAAAGCGCCACGAAATGTAAACTATAAAAAGTTGCAAATAATAAAATTGGATAAATAATGAGCATTTATCACCCAGTCCGACAACGACAAGCAGCGAGCCTGAAGTTATTTTTGTAACATTGCTTAAGATTTCATTAAAAAACTCCCACAATGATATAAAATTGCAACAGTTTATAAAAATGGAATCAACAGAAATATATTTTTGAAACAACACCAAAGAGTATTTCAATTTATTTACAACCTGATAATTGAAATCATTCATTAATGAAAAGAAATTTGATGTTCAATTACACTAAATAAATATTTATGCTAGAATAATTATATTTATTTATCAATAATATTATATGTTAGCATAGAAAGACTACGACTGGTTTGCAAACAGCTATATTAGAATGCATTAGAAAAAGTTGGTACGGTCGCTGTAGAATAAATATAAACTATTATAATTTTGTAATGCAAAAATAATGTAGAACTTTTCAAAGCAAGCGACAAAAACAAAGCGAGTTTTTAAATTAGGAAAAACATGTTTTTCCATAGCTTCCAAGTTATTCAGAGCGGAAGCACGCGTTTAACTGAACAATGTTGAGAACTCCTTTGACCTGAGACAATAAAAATAAGATTTCAGCGGATCCTATAGCCGCATAAAATATTCAATTCTATATCAAAAAATTTCTCCTTTAACCTCATCTTTTTATGGTAGATATAAAAATATATCACATTTATTTGATTTACTCAACTTTGATAATTATCTAGATTATCTAGAACAAGCCAGGAAAAGAGACGAGATAAAACAAACAAACAATTATCCATGAGTTTCTCGACAACAAGCTACACTAATAATGACATCAAATACTTTTTTCATCACCTTGCTGAACAAATTGCACCTGTAATCAAAAAAAACTATCTTACACAAATGTTATCAGCTTTTATATTACAAGCTTTCGGTTTTGTTAAATAGTTATATAAGATTATTTTTAATGTGATTGATGTTTGATCTAGTTTACACGAGAAGAATAAACATTGTGAATTTATTTTGTATACAACAGTTTGTTATAGAGGCAAAACACATGTAATGAGAATTGTTATCGTATTAACTAAATGGATGGTTGAGTTGCAAAATAATTAAAGGCAACCTCTAGAGACCAAGAGTCATATTCCCCGGAAGAAGCTTCAATTGTCGGGTAGAACTATTATGATTTCAGTTTGCAAATTGCCAAAATAATTGATTCAATTCGCTGCTTATGCATCCAAAATGCGTAAATTGATTCGAAATTTTACCTGTTTGCAGATGTCCTGGTGAATTATATTTGGGTAAAATAAAATAAAACAAAAACAGGAATTATTTTTCACTATTAACAAGTGCACGATGCAATAACGTTTGCGTGCATAACACGGCGCGGTGTAACCCCGACGACGCACAATTTACATCTGGGATAGCGTCGGATATTGCGGGTACTGCCGACGCCGCGTCGGCTATCGAAGCTCTATCGGCGTCTCCCCCTAAAATCCATTTGCTATATAATGCGCCTGTGCCAGTTTATCAGATTACTTTAATGAGGGGGCCCATTTTACATGGTAAACACAATCGCATATATTCTATGCTTTTAATACAAATAGCACGGGCACCCATTCCGCAGACCTCAAAATCAAATCAGTTTTAGTGGATGCGTAAATTGCTATGTAAAATGTTATTGGAATTGGCAATCTAATAAATACCAAATATCATTAACAACGTATCTCACGTACTTCAATTACAAGCTGAAAACACCAACATTTAGCTATTCAAATTTTAATGAATAAATCAAGATAAATTCTTTTATTGATTTTACAAACGAACGGCAAAAAATATTTATTTTCAAACTAGCAAAATATGTTTATTCTTGCATTTAAGCTGAACAAAAATTCTATGCACTGTATACTCTTACACTCGATGTATTTTTTGTAATATAATATTAAAGTAATTTTCGTTTCGGTTGTATTTACAACCCGACGTGGATTTTATATAAATTATAAACTACATTTCCTCCTTATCCCACATAATCACTTCCCGTGTAAAATTTCCACGAGCGCTGTGCTGTGTTCACGTTATCTCTTTGATACGCGTTGCGCAACAATCTAGTTATCTGTAAAAATTCAAACCCTACGCCTACACTGTGTTATATTTACACTTTTGTTTTCTATTTTGAAACAACTGAAAGCATCGCTTTCAGTCTTTTCATTCGCACTTGTTTTGTTTTCTCATGTAACAAAAGCAAATTTAACCGACATAAATACGCATTTTAATCATTGAATCAGGTGAAATATTGTTCTATATTTGCGGAACATTCTCAACATTGTTTAAACTCAGAATGAGTTTGTAAACAATTGATAAATATATACGGGGAAATTCTATTAACTAGAACAAATAGGTAGATATATGTTATTAGCATAAAAATGTTTTACTGTATTAAGTTAAATAAATAAATTTTAATCAAGAGATTTAACAAACTATGCAACACACTTGTTGTGTTAGAAAGGAATCGTTTGAAGCAAGTAGAAAAAGAAGCTAATCTACGATAAAAATTAATAAAAAGTTCGCCAATAACAATTATTTGGTGGTTCCCGCAAACTGCATTTAATTTGTCTACTTCCAAAGCATCCCAAAAAGTATTTCATTTCTTCTTTTTTGGGACATTTTCAGAGGATTTTGCAATTCTTAAACGGATTAGCAACAATATTTACATTTACATCATATAAATTTATATACGTTGGCACAATATTTCAAAAATATTTAATAACAAACGAATTTTATTTTTGTAATTACACTGTATATGACAAAACTAATTGAATTATAATTTTGCATCATACGGTACATTAAAAAGCGTATGCAACTCAGAGTTTTCTGGTGTATGTAGGGTTGACAGGTCTCTAAAAATAAACTTTTTGTTCATTTGGCCAAGTCCCAATCAATTTCAAATAATTATCAATTAAAATGGAAACAACTAACAATATTATTATGGATTCTCCTAGAATAATAACTAGATCTCAAGTTCCATTGGCGGAACGCAATCGAATTGAAGAAGAAAAAGTAATAACAATCCTAATAAATTTTGGCGCCAAAACAATTATAACCTAATACTTTTAGAATAAAGCAATTAAAAAGAAACTGGCTATAGAAACAGCCCCATTTGTAACTTACAGTGGAAAAATATTTTATTACACGACATTCAATGATTGCGCAGAGGCCTGCGATAAATTGCTGTAAGTATTTTTTTACGTTCAGGAATTTTATAAAAAAAATCATCTTTTACTTCTAGAATAGAAGCAAATAAAGCTGATGACTTATACGTATTAGGATTTGATTTGGAATGGCCTTTCAGTTTTCAAACAGGACCTGGAAAAGTAGCTACCGTGCAAATTAGTCCGAGCATTGACATTTGTTATATTTTGCACATCAGTCAGATGAAGAAATTGCCGAGAGCTTTAACGGAGCTTATAACACATGATAAAGTTCGTCTAACTGGCATCAATATTAAAAAGTATAAACATTTTATTTAATTTTAATATCAGATTTGGCGTTTAATTCAAAAATGTATGCTAAATCGATCTTATTTTTTTAACTTAATTAACAAAGTGACAATAAATTTAAACAATACTGATTATAGTGGAGGGAATTTTTTTAATAATTTTAAAGTAACTCATATTATGTAAATTTTGTAACGCCAAATCTTAAAAAATTGGTTCTTTAGTGATGTTCGGAAATTGGCTAGAGATTTCCCAGGGTTCGACGTAGAGAAAGGAATTGTAAATTGTATAGATTTGGGCCCATTGGCCAATGGAAAGGCTTCTATTACACAGAGATGGAGTATGGAAAAGTTAGTCGAATATTTTGTAAGTAAATTATTATAATTTATTTATTTTTTCCAGAAATGCAATTTTTTAATAACATATTTAATATTTTATCTACTTTATTGTTAAACTTATAGTACACATCGAAAGCTTTAATCGAGTTGAAATTCTATTCTAGAGAATATAATCCAAATAAAGGAAACTAACATCTTCTATTTTTTCTTCCTTCGATTTAAGTTAGTTACTATATTTTATTGCTCTCACTAATTCTAAATATTATTTTAGGAAAATAAAAGAATAAACAAAAACAAAAAGGTGAGAATGAGTAAGTGGCACATTATTCCGTTATCTAATGATCAAAAAGTTTATGCCGCAATTGATGCTTATGTAAGTACAAAACATTGTTTATAAATAAATCTATGATTTAAGGCAATTTCTATTTCAGATGTCTTTGAAGCTGTATTTACATATTAACACATTAAAAGTGGAGTACGAAGAACGTTAATCTATACATCCATTTATAACGAAGGAGATTACTCATCAAATAATTTGTTGCAAATAATTGCACTTGCAATCTTTTAATTTATTAGTTAAATTAATTCCTTTTTGACTATTTAATGTTTTATGTATTGAATTTATTTTTTTTAATCTTATTTATTTGTGTTGAGCAATCGAATAAATGTATGACACAGATTTTTCTAGTTTATTCTAGGAGCGGATTTATTTTCATACCTATGGTATTAACAGTTTTTCTGTCTCATTTTTGTTTTTATTGCGCCAGCTATGCGTTAGACTTGCGTTAAACAGAACGCCCAGCGGACAAACTGTACATACTCGTGTACTTATTTAAGCCTTTTTCTGTGTTTTTACATTTAACATATCATTTCCGTCGGCTTTTATCACATACACCACGACAGCCACCGATGGAAAACTTGTTGCAGCAACAAAGAATGTTATGTTTCAAATATAAATATTCAGTGTATTTCACAATGAAAATAAAAGCAATTGTAAAAACAAATAGAAAAACAAAAAAATGTGGTGATACAATGGCACTCGATTGAATCAAAGAGTGACAATATAATATATATTTATAACAAACTAATTAAAAAATAATAACACCATACTCCAGTATGCTCCAAGCAACTGAAATGTTACTATGCATTGTATTAATGATAAATTATTACAAGCCTCAAAACATGTTTTGGAAAACTTTTGAAACGAATTTTGTGTAACCACTAAGCATTATTGCTTTGATAATGTGTTATTCAGATTTTATTAATTAATTAAAATTATAATTCATAAATATAAAATAATAAAGTAGTCAGCCAGATCGGCGGATTACAGAAATAAAGAATCTGGACCAATAGTTGAACACTTTTTAAAGATTTGTGGCGTTTGGGAACTTTATGAATTATTTAAAACAAAATAACAAACTTTGTTTGTTTGAAAAGAAATTCTTCATTTGCAACATTTCATAATTTATGTCCAACTATGTAAGTTAGAATTAACAAAAATATGCATGTTAGAAAATATGTCTATCGGTATAATTTTGATTTTTGTTCAGAAAAGTTCTAAACAGGTTTTAAAATAAATCCACCGGATAAACTCTTTAACGTATTTTTGTTTTAATTTAATGATCATTTATTTATTACAATTATAATTTATAATAATGCAACGAATTTTAGTACGTCATCAATTTTTGCAAGTGAATCTGTCAAAAGAATTATTTTATTGGGAGATTTGAATAGTTGGGTAAGTGCCCAAAAAGTGGACTCACAAAGAATTCGCTCTAATTGACATGAACTTTTAATCAAATCCAAATTATTTTTGATTAACCCAGGCCCACATCAACAACAATAACTTTACGATTCAAATGGTTTTAGTTTTACAAAATGAATGTTTATTATTGATCAAATGAATAAAAACATAAAACGGTTTACTTACTAATAAATGCTAATTTATTAGTAAATCTTAAATATGGTTTCTCATTCCAACAGATTGCTTAGAGCTGGACTGCTATAATTATATTATCTGAGTAATCTATGGTTGTCTATGACACCAACTGATAATCGACACCAACTACGTCTACTTCCATATGACGTAAGCTCAAGCTTCTTTAATTGGAAGAAAATTTTCAGTTTTCCTAATTTTTAAAACCCATGATCAAATTAGCGGAGAATACAATATGTAATATGTTTGACTAATTGCGTTTATTGGACGTCAGTAAACGATTATAACAAAAAGTAATAAACAATATTTGATAATTTTTAAATTAATTAATAAAATAAATGTGTTTTTGTGCCTTAGGTCACATGGCCGTAAGTGCCGCAGGGAAAAAATCGGATGTCGTCCTGGATGCTGAACTATTTATTGATTATTACAAGTTGCAAAATGTCAAAAGATTTATTGTAAGGAAAAATTTTCTTGACTTTTCCTAGTAACCAAAAGTATGTTTTTTTTATATGGTTCAGCCAAATATTGATAATTTTTGACATAATAGGAAAAAGGTTTGTCATAAAAAAACAAACTGGATACAATGAAGAAAATTGCACGCTGAGCAGAAAGTGCAAGAATCTGTAGTTAATTCTTATATCTGGAATATAATTTCATTAGCATTACCAGCTTACTTTACCAAAAGAAATAGATATTGTATCAAAATTAAATAAATTAATACAATATAGTAATACAACAAACACTCTCATTTTTGGACTAATAACCGACGCCAGAGATTAACCATATCTGTGAATTTTGCCTCAAATTCAAGGAATTCCAACCAGAACTATGGGATTTTTAACGTGTACGCAATATCTAGATAGTGTCACGGGACATACAAATTAACTTTAAATTAATTGAACCCAGAGTAAAAAAAAAAACAACGCTTGAATGTTAATAATATTTTGTTGCAGAAAATTGGGGTTGCAATTTTATTTCAAATTGTTTCTACCCACATTCGAAAAACACACAAACTGAACTATCAATCAAATATCTTGTAGAATATGATTCTAAATTAAGTTTAAATTAATTGAACCCATATTAAAAAAAAGCAACGTTTGAGTGTTGATAATATTTTGTTGCAAAAAATTGGGATTGCAATTTTATTTCAAATTGTTTCAACCCACATTGGAAAACAGACAAACTGAACTGTCAATCAAATATCTTGTAGAATAGAATTCTTAATTAACTTTAAATTAATTGCTGCCAGATTAAAAAATAAACAACGTTTGAGTGTTAATAATATTTTGTTGCTGAAAATTGGGATTGCAATTTTATTTCAAATTATTTCAACCCAATTTGAAACATACAAACTGAATTGTGAATCAAATATCTTGTAGAAGAATAGGATTCTTAATTAACTTTAAATTAATTGAAGCCAAATTTAAAAAATAACAACGTTTGAGTGTTAATTATATTTTGTTGAAGAAAATTGGGGTTGCAATTTTATTTCAAATTGTTTCAACCCACATTGGAAAACACACAAACTGAATTGTTAATCAAATATCTTGTAGAAAAATAGGATTCTTAATTAATTTTAAATTAATTGAACCCTAATTAAAAAAAAACAACGTTTGAGTGTTAATAATACTTTGTTGCAGAAAATTGGGGTTGCAATTTTATTTCAAATTGTTTCAACCCACATTGGAAAACACACAAACTGAACTGTGAATCAAATATCTTGTAGACGAATAGGATTCTTAATTAACTTTAAATTAATAGAACCCAGATTAAAAAGAAACAACGCTTGAGTGTTAATAATACTTTGTTGCAGAAAAATGGGGTTGCAATTTTATTTCAAATTGTTTCAACCCACATTGGAAAACACACAAACTGAATTGTTAATCAAATATCTTGTAGAAAAATAGGATTCATAATTAATTTTAAATTAATTGAACCCAAATTAAAAAAAACATCGTTTGAGTGTTAATTATATTTTGTTGCAGAAGATTGGGGTTGCAATTTTATTTCAAATTGTTTCAACCCACATTGGAAAGACACACAAACTAAATTGTCAATGAAATATCTTGCAGAAGAATAGAATTTCAAATTAGTTTCAAACGAATTGAGCCCAAATTAGAAGAAAGAAAACAAGGCGGAAGTGTTGAAAACAGTTTGTTGCCGAAAATGCGGTTGCAATTTTATTTCAAATTGATTCAACCGAAAATGGAAAAATCGGTTGGAATTTTATTTCAAATTCATCAACCCAACATTTCCAATCACACTTCACACTATTTACTATTGCGAACATTTGAAATTAATATGGGAACTGAAAGATTTAATTCCAGCCAGAAGTTTTATACCGAAGAAAAATGGTAGGGGTATAGGTGGGAGCAATGAGCGGTTTTTTAAATTGCAAATTTTCATTGGTTTAAAATAATGCCAACTATGAAATATTGATAGCAACGTTCCGTTTTTTCTCATGGTAGTCATCTAAATCAGAACAACTCAACGGTTTAAATATGCTGATTGCATAATACGAGCAAAATTGTTTGTTGTCTTAACATAATCGCAATTCCTTGGGATTATAATACAACGTTTGTTATAAATCGTTTGAAATATCATGATAAGCAAACATTATTGTGTCTAGGCAAAGAGTAATGTTATTAAAACCACTTTCATTCGTTGCAATATAAACAAATACTAGGAAATATTATTTAGTTTATAAACTAACTTATATATTTCCCGTCCCATAGTAGCAATGTTTGATAATTAAATTCATACTAAAATATACTTATTAGTTTGTTGGTATGTTGTTAATTTATAAAAATGTATCCAAAAAAATCTATAATTTTTGTTCAAAATATAATATTCGATTCGCAACTCGGTTGTGCGGCTTTCGCAGGAAATTCCACTTGACCATGCCTACCTCGCTCGCCCTGCCCATCCTGCAGGACCTGCTGGATTGTGGGTAAAATATCTTTGCAAAGTGCTGCCATCTAGAAATAACTAGTCATTGTAATAATTATTACAATGACTAGTTATTTCTAGATGGCAGCACTTTATTTGATTAATTAATCAGAATAAATAAAAATATTAAGGTGGGTCCGATGGTACTTGGGAAACCAACCAGTATCGTTCAACACATTATGAACCGCAATTCGAAAACAATATAAAATTGATTCAAAATATTCATTATAATCATAAATTGTTTCCTTTATTTAAATTTATCTGTTATGCTTTTCTATATGAAAAAGGCAAAATCCAATAGATGGCGCTTTTGAGATGTTCAAATGGGAAACACAAACCCACGTGACCAATTGCAGCCAATGACAAGTATTATTGTTCAACATCAAATTTTAACACGGCCATCTATTGTAAGAGGTTGTTGGTTTGCAGAAGTAAATGCAGTATCAATAGGTGAAAAGCAAAGTCCAATAGATGACGCTTTTGAGATGTTCAAACGGGGAAAACAAACCCACATGATCAAAAGCGCCATCTATTGGATCTTGCTTTTGCTTTTCTCCTATAATAGAGAATAGAGAACTAGGAGGGCAGAGAGGAAATATTTTTAATATAAACACAAGTTTTTTTTTGAAACAAACTCGCTTATATATATATTTAAATGTATATATCAAAATCTTTATAACATTAATTGCTATGAATGTACATGTGATGCTCATATGGTTTAGGAACTATGTGTCCAAATACTGAACAATATTGTTATGTTATAAAGTCATCATGACTGAACATTTTATTTAAAATATATATAAAATAAAATTGTTCTTGACATCGGTCATGAATTATAAAAAAAATATTTTAACTAAACAACAAAAATCTTAAATAAACAAAGTGATAGATACATGTATGCATGCAAATCAAATAAGTTGAACAGTCTTTTTAAATAAACAGTCGGACTAATTACT
>JARJEC010119379.1:0-28939 GCA_030264575.1 Tachinus sp. AB-2021
CTATGGAATAAAGAACTACAAAAACACAATATGAACATAAATACAGGAAAAACAAAAATCATGGTCATTGTAAAAGAAAATATAAAGACAGACATAAAACTAAATGGAAGTGTAATAGAACAAGTAGATACAGTTACGTATCTAGGAAGAGCCATAAACAATAAAGAAAATATGGAACATGAAATTAACAGTAGAATACAGGCTGCCAATGGAAGCTACCATGCCATAAACAAGTTAATACTGAACAATAAACAAATATCCAAAAAGACAAAAATAACAATATATAAGATAATATACCGACCGACATTAATATATAGAAGTGAAACATGGGTGATGAACCAGAGAGAGAAAAGTAATATACAAGCAACGGAAAAGAAATATCTAAGAAGGGTGGAAGGAGTGTCAAGGTTAGATAAAATAAGAAAACCTACAAGTAGAAAGCATACATAAATCAATCGACAAAAAACAATTAGCATGGTACGGACACCTATAGCGAATGTCAGGAGATAGACAAATAAAGCAAATATGGAATATAGAAAAAATGAAAAAAGAGAAAGACCGAGGAAAACATGAGAAAGCAATATAGGAGAAATATTGAGAAGAAACGAGTGTAGCTGGCTAGAAGGAGAGCAAAAAATAGAGAAGAATGGGAAAAGCAAATAAAAAAGATAAAATAATAAACAGCATGGAAAAGAAAAATCTCGACACCACATATATATACGTGGTAAGCTGTCACCTCCAGCAAATAGAGAAAGAGACCTGTTTTCTTTGTCACCCATTTGATATATTTAAGGACAGCAAATTGAAGATACAAACTGACCTCCATAAATTATATAGACATATACCTCTAGCAGCGTACCAAGATCTTGTTCTGCGGAACCTCTAACACGTCTTCAGTCTCTATAATTCAAAAGTCATATATTATAAACCCTAGTTTTTTGTTAAATGTTTTATATTTTATACACTTATTATTTATTAGTATTTTGAGTGTGCAAAATAAAGACATTATTTAATTAATAACTACTTGAAATATATTGTAGACTACTAGTTGCAATTTAGAAATAGTGCATTTTTATGCATAAATCAGCAATGTTTATCACTGATGATACTCTCAATAATGGATATTGTTGCTTAAATTCAACACTACCGACTAGTTATAGTTAAATTTGACTAATGCACAGTAATTCAAAAAATTGTAATACACAAGTTGAATTAATCAGACAGGACAAATATAGCGCAAAGGATAACGTTTTCGCTTAAAAGCCGCTACACGAGGTATCTTAGCGTTCACGTATTATCTGCATTAATAATATTAGTGTAGCTACATACAATATATCAACCTCAATCATTTCAATGCTTCTAGTATATTGATAATAATTTGTGAACATACCGGTATCATTGGTACAATTTGCAACATTAACTAACTCATTGAATTCAGATTTGGAAACATTTGTGAATATATTCACTGCAATATGTAATGGTATTTTATACGTAGAAAATATTCACTGCAATATGTAATGGTATTTAATACGTAGAAAACACAACGATGAATGAATATTAACAAGATGGCAACAACCAAATTCGGGAGTATTTATTAATATATCGCGCCAAAATTTTGTTTTTAAAGATTGTCAGCTATAACTTATTTTTTGCATACGATTGTTAAGTATAGCAATTTATATAAGCACATAAGTAACGATTTTTATACAGAATCAACATAAATAAATACCCATACAGACAGGCGTTGATACGTTCTCCATCACCATACCACTCACGTTCTTTGGAACCTTTAAGACTCCTATACTTACTATAATTTAATATTATATACTAAAATTGGAATTTTTGTCTAAAGCATATGCGATGGGATTTAAAATGCCATCAGTAATTTTAATAACGCACCAGTTTTTGGTTATTTGCTACATAATGACTAGAGATATATTATACTAGCTGCAATATTATTATATTAGTTGCAATATACAAATAGACCATTGTAATTCACTTATTTTCTGCTATATCTTTTTAGTGCAACCAATGCAGCATAGCTTAATAAATTGTAATATTTAATTGCACAAAATTTTAAAATCTTAAAACTGTTTATATTTTGCTTTGTATAACCTACCTGTATCATATAAGTAACTATGATATTTGTAAAGTTAAATGTTAGTTAAATAAACAAAATTTTAAAAAGCATATAATACAATTTAAATTTACATGAATTATAAGTGCTTAACTTTTTCTATAAATAAAAAATGTATTTTTTTAATTTAAATAACTAAATAGCTTTTTATATTAGAGAAAAAAATCAAAACTAACTTTTGTTGGATTATTTTATGTAGAATACAGTATTATTGAAAACATTTTTTGCTATTGGAAATAAAGAAATAACAATGTTAGGAAGCAAAAATTAGGTACGAATTAAAATTAACATTTTTTAACAACATTTAAATTTACCCAACGTAAAAAGCGGAGTCCGTGGGGGTTGCAATTTTAGCAACCGTTATTATAAAAAATTGTAAATATTTATTTAAAAATTTAATATTTTTAGGAACATTTAAAGTTTCACAACGTAAAAATCTGAGTTAGGCAGTATAGGTTGCAATTTTACCAAATAAAATGCGAAATTTTCTGTTTCAAATTGTTCTAATTATTATGTAAAATATATATTATTTGCAAAATTAATTATCAAAACGATTCACCGGAATTAATTTTTGCCAATATAATATAATTTTTGTTGACAAAACGTCAAATGTAGTATCATTGTGTAAATAAATAAAATTATTATATAAAATTGTAAATATTTAATTTTGAAAATAATTTTTTTAATATCATCAAAAAGCGAAAAATAAATTTAATGTGAATGTTCTAAAAAAAATAGGTAAGTAATCATTACAGGTTGCAGTTAAGACAAATACAATACAACATATCCGCAGAATAAAATTACATTTGTAAAATTATTATGTAAAATTGTAGATGTTATATGTTTAAATTTAATATTTTTAATATAATTTATAATAATATATAATAATTATAATAAGTGTAAAAAATTTTGCTATTTTATTTGAAATATAATTTTAGGTTATGTTACGTTATTCTATTAAATGTTATATGGACAGATCATACAACTATAACTCAGTGTAATGTAATTCTCACCTTCTATATATAAATTGCGGCTTCAGTTCAAGTGTATATTGTTGGCGCTAGCGCCGCCTTAAGAGCAGAAGTCTACACGTGTTTAATACGGAGTCACTTTCATTATGTACAAGGTATCTTGTCACTTCCATTTCATATTCAGTACTTACATTTACAATGTATTGACCCTAAAACCAGTGCGTGAAATTTCAAAGGGTTGTGGCGTCTTATAATAAACCAATATGCATAAACTAAATCTATGCTATAGACGAGTATTTATGTTTTAATCATATAACACATTTGTGTTTATTACCAATAGATAATAAACGTCCAAATATTTTTTTATTAGATTAATATTATGAAAAATAATCAAATAAAATAATTTTGTTTAAAACGTCACAGCAAGTTAACATATTCTCGGTCGCTGGCAATGCCTCGTTGTGGATTTTTAGATACATTGGACGTTCAAATTTGGTTTGAGTTTTTTACGATAGTAATAAACAATTACAAATTATACGATTAAAACCTTTTAAAATAAACATTTGAAATTAGCAAAGTAATCATGCAGATCACCGCGATTAAACCAACACATTTCCTTTCAATTTTTTGTCATTTTTTCCATTTATTTTTGTCATGATTCACAAGTACTTACTTAATATTTTTACATTTTTTAATTTAAATTCTATATTATCATTTTTATTATTTGGTTATTAGTTAGATGGTTTTCAACTACACTTACTTTTTCTCAATTTGATACCCATTTTTTTTACAAATTGAGTAATTACTAGAAATTTAATAAAAATGTTACATTTTTTTAGTAGTCTGACAAATGACAACAGTAAATGAAAGCGGTTCTCTTTAAAATAAAAAATGAGTTGATTTGAAGGAGACTCATAGTAAAAATGGCCGTGTGTAATAGATAAAAATATTGGCAGGCACTGGTAGCATCATTCAGCGCCATCGGCCGCCGGTCGGTACAAACAAAGTGTCCCGCATTTATTATGTTTTATTTGCGCGGACATCTATGCAGGACCTGTACGAAGTCACTTCTATTTAGTATGTTTAAAGTGTACGTATTAACTTGCGTTTTTATAATCAGTATCGATCAATGAAATACGACGATAGTTTGTTTGCATAAAGGTAATATATATGTCACACAATTGAATTTTTAATTCACTTTAATTGTTTTATAAGTATTTTTCAAACTTAAATAGAGATTATTGAAACTTTCAATTATAATTTATAAAAAAAAACTATTTGTAAGCGTATTTCATATTTTTTAGTAATAATTGATACAAATATTGGCGTGTATGGTGGCATTATTTAGTGTCGGTCCATTGTCCGCCGGCAGTTACAAACAAAATGTGCTATACTTACTCCGTTTCATTTGCGCGGTAAGATGGAAATCTATACACGACTTGTTCGAAGTTATTTCTACTACTTCCATTAGTTGTCTGCCGTTTCTATAATCAGTATAAATTAATGTAATGCAACATTAGTTTGCTTGCATAAAGGCCACATAATATATTTGTACATATTATAAAATTAAATTTTAATTGTTCTATGAATATTTAAAAAAAGTTAAATACTGATTATAAAAACTTCAATTATAGTTTATAAAAAAGTACTTCTAGTAAGCGTATTTCATGTTTTGCAAGTAATAATAAATAAAAATATTGTCGGGCGCATTAGTGGCATTATTTAGCGTCGGTCCATCGACCGCTGACTGCCAAGTGTTTAGTTTTTTTTCTGTTTCTTTTGCGCGGTAAAATGGACATACTACATATCCACGACCTGTGCGAAATCTATTTAGTATATATATATATATATATATATATATATATATATATCGACTTTCCAACCAAAAACAGCAAACAATATATATATTGTTTGCAGTTTTTGGTCGATTTTTTCAAATGGAAACCTTATGGGTCATTTGTGACTATTTGAGAGAAAATAGTTTAATACATGCAATGAAACCAAACACATAACATTTCATCAAAAAAAACTAAAGTGCCAAACAAAAACGTCATCTTTTCGTGCAAGTTGAATTTGTTTTAAAGTTGCCTATAAATAATGACGTTTAAGTTTAAAATGCCATGGTCTTTTTTAAATTAAATTGTTCTGTATTTGGTATCATCACACGCAGAAACCGATTTTCTTTCAATTCCATTTGAAAAAATCGACTTTCCGACCAAAAACAACATACGCGTATTTTGTAACCTTGAAATGGGCGTCATTAACGCAACATTGATCTAAATTATTTAGATAAATAGTTTTTGATCAGTTTTGAAATATTTTAATCGATTTGCAGGCACCTAGATCCAAAAACAAAAAAGTGTTTTATTTTGTTGACATGGTGATAAAAGTTGACAATCGATACGTTTTTGTATTTAAATTGTTAAACTAATTCAAAATAACAAAAAAAGTATATAGTTCCTTTTAAAATTTACAAAATGGCGGCGTTTTCGGAATAACCGGAATTGATACCGACTTCACAAATATCACAATAAATTAAATTTTAAACACAAATCAGCTTTACTTATGACTTGGGTAACCCGGTATATACAAATTATGTTCACTGCCACAACATAGTACCTCATGGGGAACTTGCTTATGTATCAGAATTCGTTACTTTCAACTAAAAGTTCTGCATCCGTATTTTATTAATTAAAACAATGCTTTTTGATAATATTATTGATAATATTATTTTTTCATTTAACTATTATAATTTTATATATGACCTGTTTATATAGACAGACATTTACAGTGAATTTAAATAATACAGAATTGTTGTCAAATGACAAGACGTGTTTAAATCGGATTGTGCCAATTTTGTGACACACACACTTCGTATAGTGCAGATGCGATACTTGCTATGCGGGTTAATTAATATTTAAATCTAGTAGGGTACAGTGGTACGGAAGAGACTTCGTATCTTGTATTTTTATAGTAAATATATTCTAACTGATATTTAAATCTGGTATGGTATGGAGATACGGAAGCAACTTTGAATCTTCTATATAGAAAAATATATATCTATGAGCATTTTTTTTTGTTCAAAATTGTTTTCCCTCTTTTGATATTCTGATTCTGCATCTTCCTTTTAGGCAAAAATAATATTTTTTTTCAAAATTATTTTATTCAAAATTATTGAAAAACACTGAAACTTTAGATAATAATGGAACACCAACATCAGAAGACATACACAACTTAGGCACAACAAATAGAATACATGGAATATTAGACAATTACCACTGAATGAATACGTTGCAAATACTATAAATAAGACTCAAAATTGTAAGTCACCTGGTGCAGACATAATACATAATTATTATTATAAATACTATACATGTACACACAAACATTTAGCAATATACTTGGATAATTGTATGCAACACCCAGAAGAGATACCGTTATTTCTCACAAAAGGGAATAACGTACCTCGTTCTAAAAGACAATAACACATTAAAAACATCTAAGTATAGACCAATTACATGTTTACCAACGCTATACAAAATATTTACACGATTTATTACAGACAATATTTTCAAATACTGTGAGGAATATATAATCGTTGCTGAATAACAGAAGGGCTGTACAAGACAAGCCAAAAGAAGCAAAGAATAATATTAGACGCAATATGCATGAAACATGCTTGTCAGAAGAAAAGGAACATGTACAATGCGTTTATTGATTATAAGAAAGCATATGATTCAGTTCCTCACAACTGGTTGATTCAAGTATTTAAACTTTACAAAGTTAACCCAATCATTATCAAATTTTTAGAACACCCGATGGGTACTTGGAATACAACATTAAAATTAAACATAAACATAAAAAACAACATAAACTACAACATAACTACACAACCAATACACATAAATTGAGGTATATTTTAAGGTGACTCATTAATCATGGAAAGAAAATCATGATAGCTTTCAACTGCAGGCAGTTGTCCGCCGGATGATCTCAAGCAAAGATCATGGTAGAGCTACGTAGTATCACACCGACCACGTCGTGTGGTGTGGAAAAAAGTGGGTGTGGTAGCGGGAAAATAATTTCTTGCGGTAGCAGCTGCCCCTAACGTCGACGGCCGCAATGTTACAGACGCGGACTAAATAGCATATGTCTTATCTAAACAATTCGAATCTTCAAGTAACTAAACTACAAGGCAATTTTCTGCGGAATAAAGCTTATCAAGAGGATCCTTTAAATTTCTTCTCCGATGAGCCCTGGCCGTATAACTCCCCCTTTTTCAGGGAAGAGATGGAATAGGCATACAAAAACGCGGGCGCTTCCACTGCACCCGGTCCGGATAGTATACCAAACCAATTGTTCCAACATCTACCCATTCGTACGAGAGAACGTTGGACATCTACAACATGATATGGCAACGGTGTGATTATCCTGTTTTGTGGAAGAAAGATAATCCTTCCAATACTGGATTTGGTAAAGTACAGTAGAAGATGATTAACAACCGCTTGGTGTCGGTCCTGAAGTCTTGCATCCTCTTCGTAAAATATCAAGCGGGTTTTAGAGAATACCATAGTACTGTTGACCAGCTGACCCAGCTAGAGATTTTCATTCAAGTCGCCTTTCTTGAAAGAAAACATCTCGAAAAGTCGTACCACTTGACCTGGAGGTAAGCAATTTTTCAAACTTTGCATGGAGGAACTGATGGTGAATATAGCTCTCTTTGTTGAGTCATTCATGTGTTGCTCCCTCTCTGATGTAGCGGCTAACGAGGTTGCCAGTTGAATCAGACGTCTTCACAGAGACTAAACTGCGGGGCAACAGAATTTCATCAAAACCGTCTATTTCTTAAGGCCGGTGTTGCAAAAAATACTTAACGTCATTAAATGCTCGTAAATTCCGGTTGAAAGCCCTAGACTTAGTCGCTGACTACCCTGACTCTCCAAGAATTTACACTGACAGTTTAACGAGCCGCGGGATTGGTAGCGCTTTCTTTACTAAGGGCGCATCATACTCGTGGTCTCTACACTAGTCCGCCAAACTATATGCAATATATCAAGCTCTGTGCTACTGTAAAATGTTTAATCACAGGTCATTCATCTTCTGTTCCAACTCAACAAGTGGCATGTTGAGTACAAATACTATGTACTCGACCAATCTGCTGGTTCAGCTCATAAAAGCCACGTTGTTTTATCTGGCCCTCGTACAAAAGAAGATTATTTTGGTCTGGACGCCAGGACACGTGGGCACTGAAAGAAACGAGCTTGCCAATAAAGCTGCGGTATTTTTAAACATCTTTCATTACATGATTTAGATAATATAAAACACGTAACGAGATGTAAAATTTATTCTAATATTTATTTATATATATATATATATATATATATATATATATATATATATATATAGGAAGCTAATTTTTATTCAACAGACAACAGACAATGTAAATATATATGGAACAATTGTTTTACCACACTGTGGCACATAGATGAGAAGCAGATGCATAATAGAAAATTACAAAGTTATATAGGTTAATTCATAACAAGCCAACAAATTGATGATTTCATATTCTAACATAGTCAAAGTGAGTGATTATAAGCCTTTTCTTGTAGGAAAAATACAATGATACCAGAAATCAATCTAGAATATTAATTATCTACACTTGTCACATGCGATAACAATTAAATATTAGTACTATACATCAAATTTTGAACAATAAATAAAGAATTACGTTTTTCAACATTTTGTTTCCGTTCCAAGTAATCTAAGTCCAGTGACTCAAACCAAATGAACCGCATATTCACTTTAATTTCATTAATTTTTTAATCAATGTTTAAAACGTTTTTTATTTGTTACATTTTTTTGGTAATAATACTTAGACTTAATTGAATTACACTCAATATTACAATATAATATACTTTGTCGCGTGTTTGCAGAACAGCGCATAAAATATAAATAATAAATAAATCTATAATGTGTGTGACAGAATATGCAAATGGACAATCTAATGTTGGCTCAATTTTTTTTTCTGCAAACATGTAAAAAGGTGTTTAAACTAAATAAATGATTGATGGTAATGCATATAAATATAGTTAATGAAATTGCTATAAATGTTTTACATTTACATGTATAAATAAAAATTAATGTTTGTCTACTTGAAATCTAATATCAAACTTTATTATAATGCAGAAACCTAAAATGTTTGTATCTATGGAAAATAAACACAAAATGTAATATCATATTTATTAGAAAATTAAATAATGGTCTGTGTAGACGGTCAACTTTACAATTCAATTTAATTCAGAAAAACGCAGCACAATAGCATGATATTCAATTTCAATTTTAAATTGAAAATGGAATGTTACAGCCCTACTTGTACATAATTTATTTCGTTTTTATCCCAGAATCAATATTACGCTAAAAATTGCAAGATTCTTTGTATACAGGGTGTGTCATAATTAATGGCCTATTTGTAGCTGGAGATAGTAGATATTAAAAAATAAATAAAGCATTATTGTTTTTAACCACTATATATTTATTTATTAATTTATTAAAAATAAAAGCTAAAAACAGGTTAGTGAGTAGATTATAGACAAATAATTTCAATGGTATAGAACACAATTAATTGTGACCTGTTTTTAATTGTTTATTTGTCTATACAATGTATTTTTCAGTAAATGTTACTCACTTGATAATGACCTTCAAAAGTCGAAACTCAAATTACATTTATTTTTAGTTTTAATAAAATTAATAAATATTAAGTTGTTAAAAACATAATAATTCTTGTTTTATTTATTTCTTAAAATAAAATGCCACACAGTAGAAGTCAAAACCATCCTTATGGGTAGACGTTAAATATACCGTTTTTCTTAAAAATCTAGTAAACTGTTATTTGTTTAAAATATACAGGATAATGAATATAAAAATTTATTTATAAAAATATGTATCATTTAAAAACGGCTAAACGTATTAAAGCAACATTTTTTACTCTTATATATCGTTCAAACTATACCCAACGCTCTGACCAATGTCGCAGTGAGCAAAAACAGAGGAAATGCTAAATATGATCACGTTTTTTGCATCAAAGTACATACCTTTGAAGATACATGTGAAACTTAATTCTCATTTGACGGCAGATAATGAGTGACACAGTATTTGTGCTTAATAAAATAATATCTGCTTAAATTTTACTATAAATTTAAGACACTCATACTTATAATAATTTGCTCTTAAAAAAACCTTGAGTTCTTATTTTTTTTATAAAATTACCAATTGGAAAAGTAAATTAAATATAATTGTTGCATTAATTAAAACTAAGCTTATGGCATAAATATAAAAATAATTTTAAATAAAAACCGAATCCAATTAGAATTATATTATATTAAATTCAAATTATAGAATTCAATAATGACATCGTAATGATTTTAACATATAACGATATTTATAAACATATTAAAGCAAATAATTTAAACCATATAAAAGTAAATACAGAAAAGTGCTATTTAATGCTTAAACGAACAATTTTTGAAAGTAGATTGTTGAGCTGTTAGAATCTATAACGGTATAGAAAATACCGAAAGAATGCTAGTTAGTGATCAAATATTAACGTGATAGCAATTGTGCTTGTAATGCAATAGTGGTAGTTTACACTATGCCCTACCCATTGTCTTCTCTGCTCATTGCAGCTAAATGTGAACAGAGCTTATCGTACTAGATCCGGTATTAGAAATATGTACCCTTATCAGTTATTTGAATATGACAAAGATTATATGGTAAATAATATGTATATTACTAAATTTTAAATGGGTTGCTATGCCAAAACGCGTGGCAATGCCGTTAAATAATTGATCTTTGATTTTTTTTTTGGTTAACTTCCCGATTTGTCATTCATATAAATCGATGAGTTGGTGACAGATTATGATAGACATGACGACACAAGGAATTGAAAAATATAGGCTGCCTACTATTATTTTGACATCCGTGGTTGTCCATGTTTTAGAATTTTTAGATGTAAAATTTTGAACGCAAGCGCGTAGAATGACAGAGAGTTCTAATGATTCATTTTCTTAAATTCATGTTACTGATTGATAAAAGGAATAAATAAGAAATCTTTAACATTAAATAAAAAGTTTTTTTGGTTCAAATCGTATATGCATCATTAAAATCAATAACAGAATCTTCTGAACGACATACAAAACATTTCTTATTTTTTATCTATTAATTATTTGTCAAGACCGATATTTTTACAAATATTGTACGAAAGAACACGCTAGTTTACAACTGAATTCAAGATTTACGCCAAACATTTCTTTGTCTTCTTTGTCTATACATACATTTTCACTCAGCAGCTGCTGCCACATACCTCTTTCCATCTCTGTCTGTCGCATGGAGTAGTAGTTTGCGAAATTTAATAACGTATTGAAAAAAAACGTTTAAAAATTATTTTATTTTATTTTATTTGATAATTAAAACATTTCAAATGGATTACAACTTTACAACTAAGTAGATTTACAATTACATTTTTATATATTAAAAAGATACGTGATAATAATTGTTTATTCCAAACAATTCCGTATCAAGAAAACGATGCTAATAGAATGCATGTTAATATCAATGATTACGTTCTAATTAAAGTATATGTGAATATGTGGATCATGTAACTCCTATCGCCTAAGTTGAAAACATCCATGGTGGTTTTATTGATTGGTTTGGCGACGGTTTCCATTTCAAGGTTTTGCTGATCTGTTTTTTTTCAGACACAATTTCTTGCATTGTTCAAAATGTTGTAATTTTTATGTATCAAAAATATTATTATTCCTGGAGTCAGCTACAAGCATAGACAACGAGCACACGTATTTTCTTTGCAGCCGATAATTATTTTGTATACGGAAATTATTGCTAAATCAAAATGCAATTATATTAGTGACATGAATAAGTAGAATTTGATGCTAAATAAATAAATAAATAATAAAAGTAAACGCAGTGGAAATTAATATAATATAAATTGAAACAGTGGATAAAGAACAACAAATTCCAAGGGGATACATCCTATAGTTGGTGTTGAACAGAGGCAGACCCATACAAAATACAAGAAGGTGAGAGATACAGGTGCGTGTCGACGCTACAGCACGCGGTACATACAACCACGCCGCAGATAAATAAATAAAATGAAACAAGAAATCAGAAACATAAAAATGGAAATGGAAAAAAAAAGAGGAAATGAAAAGTTTAACCGAGAAAGTTGAAAGAATGGAACAAATAGTAGAAAACGAAGAAAGTTCAAAGAAGAAAATTGTAATATTGTAATAAAAGAAATGAATCAAAATACAGAAAGCAAAGTTAAGAAATCGATTGAAAGAGAGCTGCAAGTCAAAGCAGATATCAAGAAGATAATGGAAGCAAAAAGCAAACTGAAAAATACGAAAATATACATAGATAATGACCTCACGTGGGAAGAAAGGGGCATCCAAAGACAAATTAGAAGTATTGCTACAGACCAGAAGGCAAAGGAAAATAAGATTGAAATTGGATACCAAAAAATATTGATTAATGGAGAAAAATATGTATGGAATAACAAAAAGAGTGACACAAAAAAAGAACATAATAAGGAGATACAAAGAAAACAAGTCGAACAGATAAAGCGGAAACCAAAATTCATAAGGCAAGGAACATTCTAATGGGAACATGGAATATACGAAGTATAAAAGACAAGAAGCATGAGCTAGTAGACGAAATGGAAAAGATAAAATTAGACATTCTAGCTCTAACAGAAACTAAAATCAAAGAAAAAAGAATAATAAAATTAAAAATGGACATATATGATTGTACAGTGGAGTTGATAACCAAGAGAGAGCAAGAGTTGGAGTAGTATGCATAATACATTGTAAAATGGAGAACGCAATTAAATAGTGGAACAACGTAGATGAAAGAATTATGGTAATAATGGACAATAATGAATTAACAGTAAATTTAATGATAATATATGGATCAAGCGAGGACGAAAGAAAGACAATAAAAGACAAATTTTGGGAAGCAGTTCAATTACAATATAAAAACCTAGAAGAACCGATATATATATATACATACATATATATATATATATATATATATATATATATATATATATATATATATACATACATATATAATGGGAGATTTTTATACAAGACTGAGAAATATAAACCAAGGAAGAGATGAAATAATTGGAAAACATATAGAACAAACTAAGAACGATAGCGGAAATAGACTGATAGATTTATGTATTATAAATGAAATGAAAATACTTAATAGTATGTTCGAACATAAGGAGATACACAAATACACCAGGGAAGTTAGAAGCAGAAATGAAAAATCAATAATTGATACTTTTCAACAAACAGATCACAAATAAAGAATGTAAAAGATGTAAGAGTAAAAACAGGCAGTGAAATTGGAATCGGCCACATTTTGACAATAGCAAAGATATGATGATGAGGCAACACAAAAATAATGCGGAGCCACCAGAAGCACACAATGCTGCAAACAAACTCATTGGTGGAACGCAGAAATGAAAGATGAAATAATAAAGAAAAAGTTAGAAGAACTAAGTTCAAAAAACGAAAAAGATTAAGAACACTACAAGAAACAAAGGAAAAAAGTTAAAGAAGTAATACAAATAGCGTAGAGTAAGTGCTGGGAAGAATTTATTTCCAAATTCTAGAGACTAGAGGAAAACTTTAAGGACAATTAGAAACTAATTTTTAGAATACTGAAGAACTACAGAAAAGAAAACCAACTACAACTGAAACAACTACTTGATAAAGAAAGAAAAATAATAAAAGACAATATGAAGATAATGGATAAATAAAAAGAATATTTCGCACAGTTACTTAAATCAAGAAGTACATATGAAGAAAAAGAAAAAAAAACATACTTGCAATAACATCAGAGACAATGGAGAAACAATGGACATCACAAAAGAATAACAGCGTTAAGAAAGTATAAAAATAGGAAATCGTTTGGGCAGGATATGATAAAACCGGAATAAATAAAAAGTATGGGAGAAATAAGAGAAATAATACTACTTAAAATGTTTAACAGGATATGGATGAAAGGAAAAATGCAGTCAGATTGGAATAAAGCAGTAATTTTTCCAGTTTATAAAAAAGGAGATAGTAGAAACTGCAGTAACTACAAAGGAATTTCTCTGCGCAACAGATTTTTGATCTACAAAACCATAGTAGAAAACAAACTAAGATAGCAATAGAAATATCATTGGAAGCAGATCAAAGCGGGTTCAGAAAAGGACACTCTACACAGGACCACATATTTACAATCAGAAAGCTAATTGCAAAAACACTGACTGAAGATGGCAAACTCTTTATAACCTTTATAGTATTAGAAAAAGCACTGTTATATGCTTTTTCTAAGTCCCACGTAAACAGCTATCTAAAATATTGCAAAAAAAGGTATAAGCAAATACTTCGCAGAGCAATAAAAAGTGTATACGTAAACACAACTAAGTACATAAGAACTGAAAACGAGAAATCAAAAGAATTTACGATAACACAAGGGTTGAGACAAGGAGGGGCTCTGAGTCGGCTAATACTCATAATTTTCCTAAACAATATTCTTAAGAATATTAAGAAGAAGAAGAAGAAGTAGATGGAAATCGGACAACACAAACTATCAAAAACAACAATAGCAGAGTGTGCAAGGATAGACAAAAAAAAGGAAAAAAGGGAAAGAACAATAAAACATGGGAAAAAACTATAGGAGAAATATTGAGAAGAAACGAAAGTAGTTGGCTAGAAGCAAGAAGGAGAGCGAACAATTGAGAAAATGAAATAAACATGATAAAATAAAAAACAGCATGAAAAAGAAAAATCTCGACACCCGCTGGGTACCAGAGTTCCAATTATTATTATGTATAAAATGATGCTTTGTATATTGAACCGATTGTAAAGTGGTGATTCCATAAAATTATTATTGATGGCTTCTTTGATATGTTGAAGTTTTTGATGTAATTTTCGTACATAATCGGTGTTTATTTCTTGAAGGTAAAGATGATAAAGATTATTCTCAGTTTTTTTTTTATTATTTTTATTAATTATTATTAATCATTTGTGGTAAATGAAGTTCTTTTCCAGATGTAGTACCTTTGTTGAGTATGTAATATCCAGGAACTATCATTAACTTGATGAATAATTGGTCTTGTTATAATTATAGGCACATATTCACAATTTTTAGGTTCATCCTTGTACTTTATTAGTTGAATTTTACAGGTTGTTTCTGAATTCTATGGTATTTCTTTTGATGTTGCACATAGATAGTTTTATTCTTTGATTTCTTCACAAAATGGTGATTTTGTGTAATTACGAGAATCGTATTGGAATCGAAATATTGTGAGAATCAGAATTTTTGATTAGGAATTGCATATATTTCTAAATAGTTATATGCTTTGCGTTTAACAATTGACAATTCCAATACAAAAATAATTTGTTTTGATTTAAAGTAAGCTTTTACTTTTATTAATTTTTTTATTTCTTGTAAATTATTTAAATTAATGTCTATTGGAAGACAATTAGATTTTATAAAATTTGTTATGTTATTAATTTCTTTAATTAAAATATTTGGATTTATTATGTTATCATAATAAGTTTAGATCCGGGCAAATGAAATAGCAATGTCGATGTCGTTTAATACATCCATCATAATTTGAAGTGTTGTTATAAATGGATTAATCAATATGTAAGTTAGCAAATATTGATAATTGTGTGTATTTTTCTTAATAGCATCTTTAATTTGTAATATTTGAGACTCGATTTTTAGATGGTTATTAAGAGTTGGTTATTAAGAGAACTTAATGACTCAATATTTATTTGGAATTTTGATATAGCATTATTTATAATTGATATTTCATTATTAATTTTCAATGAATTTTGACTTTTGCCATTTATATTAATTGCATTGTCTAATTTTACTAAATCATTATGGTCTAAATTACCGATTATTACCATCTTTTACTATAGTACCTAAGGTGTTTATTAATAGTCGTTTATATCTAAAGATTGGAAATATTTGTTTCAGTTTATTATCTACCTTATTAAATAAAATTAATGTAATATTAATAGAGTCCTTATATTCTAATCTATATTCGTCATGGATTGATTTATTAAGACTTTTAATTAGTGTTGAAAATGATTTTTTTAGTAAAAAATATTCATTTAAGAATGGTTCTAAATCTAGGATATGTATAAAGGACCATTGAGATTGTTTAATAATTGCGTTTCCTAGTCTTAAAATGAACATTCCCATATGATAAGGATGGTTTCGACCTTTACTACGTGGTACCTCATTATAAAATAAAACAATTTACTAGAGATTCCTATATCCAAAAGGTTTTGTCTGGGTTAGGTTTAACTCTTTCTTTGCTAATAATGTGTCCTAAATATTGCACAAATTCTCTTAAAAACTCGGATTTATCTAATTGAATTTTGAGGTTTGCTTTTCTAATTCTTAAGAAAACTTGTCTGACTCTCCATTTTTGTTTTCCATTTTTATCTATTTTTTTTGGAACAATCCAAACGGGAGATGACCAAGCGGAATTTGAAGGTTGAATAATATTTTAGTTCAGCATTTTATTTATTTGATCCTGAACTTCTTATTTGTGACTTTCTGGAAGACCATACGATCTAACAAAAGTCGGGGTTTCATCAGTTAATTTGATTGTGTGCTTAATGTCATATGTGAATGATAATGGAAATTTGTCACAATATAATATGTTTCTAAATTCATAACATTATTTTTGGATAGCATGTTTCTTGATTAAGGAGCGATAACCCTTAATTAAAAAAAAATTGTTCTAAGAAATATTGTAATCTGCAAAGGTTTATAATTTGTATATAAATTAGGTTTTGTATTGTAATATCATCTACTAATAATTTAATTTCTGAATGAGGTCATTTTAATATTTTATTTTTACAATCAATTTGTGAGCTTGTTTGATTTAAAATGTAGAATCCAATTAATCTGTCTTATTTATTCATTCAAAATCAAATAAATTTAATTTAAAATAAGTTTTTGAGTTAATCGAAAAGTTTGTAATACAATACTTTTTATAAAACTTCTAATTGATTCAGTGTCAATTAAAGATGTTGATTTAACTTGACTTAAGTCATATAAATATCATTAGACAAAAATAAATTTTCGTTTGTTCAAATTTCATTTTTACCGTTGTTTTCTGTTTAATTATTAATGTCAATGTCGTCGTTATTATAATAAGAATAAGATTCGTGAAAATTTTCGGTCATGTCCTGTCCAATTACTGTTTTGCTCGTTTTGTTTGATATAATTATTTTGTGGTTTTGGAAAACTTGAATAATTTTGTTTCGTCTGATTTGTAGTCTGACTCATAGGTGTAGAGTGGTTTATGGGTTTATGAAATTGTTTATACTGTTTTCCAAATACTTGTGAGGAAGTTGGAAACTTTTGGGGTTTTCTGTAAATCAGGTTTATGTTTATTGGACCAGTTGGAAATGGTATCTTTTGTTGTTGTTGCATCGGCTGGTTTTGAGGTTTAAATAAATTATTATGTATTAAAATTAAAATTTATTAAATTATTTTGATTTTGAAAATCTTTAAAATCCACTTCTTCAATTACTATAGCCAACGCTTCTTCAATAGTTTTTGGATTTTTAATAATATAAGTTTTGTGCATGTTATTCATTAAAATTTTAGTGTTGATATCAAGGTTTTCTTGTAAATTAACTTTTGATCTGAATATCTTGCGCATATCTTGGCATCTTTGTCCAAAATTAAAATTTGATTCACTTCTTGTAGGTATTAAAATAAGCAAATCTTGAATTAAACATTCGATACTTTTTTATGGGAAAAGTATCAATTAATATCTGTTTATGTTTTAGCCAAGTAGTAATTTCTATTACCAACCAATAATAGTGCTCGGCCTTTGAGTTTACCAATTATTGAGTTGAAAATTGTATCATTAAGTGAATCATCAATATTCTTTTTGTTAGCATATTTGTTAATGATCCTTTCGCATAAACTTATGAATATGTTTAAAGTATTTACATTTCCATCAAAATTGGAAATGGAATCAAAATCCAATCTTAATATAGTAACATTTATTTCTCTAGTCATGTTTTTAATTAATAAATTATCTTGATATAGGTCAGCAATATTTTCATCTGACATATATATTAAATATGTATAATACGATATAAATATTTTGATATAATAAGAATTTAAGTTAGGTTAAAATATAATCTTGCTTACAATATTTTTTTATTGTTCATTTGATAAAACAATAATTTTTTTGTTCTGTATTTAGCAGGTCACGGTTGTAGTTGTTGAATGGATGAATGGATAAATGGATGAATGGATGAATGGATGAATGGATGAATGGATGAATGGATGAATGGATGAATGGATGAATGGATGAATGAATGAATGGATGAATGGATGAATGGATGAATGGATGAATGGATGAATGGATGAATGGACGAATGGATGAATGGATGAATGGATGAATGGATGAATGGATGAATGGATGAATAGATGAATTGATGAATTGATAAATGGATGAATAGATGAATGAATGAATGGATAGATGGATGAATTATTTATAAAACTAGTTGTACATAAAAACAAAAATTAGCATATACGTTTAATTGTTGAAATAATTGTTAATAAGCCCAAATATTTATCATTTTATTAGATGACATTTTGGGTCCGTTGTTTTAGAATAATTAACGCTTTGTGTTGAAGCTTGCAATTTGCAACGTATATATTATAGGATGTAACAGCGCATTCAGTAAAAACTAGATTTAATTGCAATTTTATTAATTATTCATATTGTCAACTTCGGAATATTACAATTTTGTAAAAATAATGCAGTTTGAAATAAATTTAATATAATTGAAATGAATCATCCAGTCGAACTAGTTGAAAACAGTTGTATACACTATCTACTGTCTATGTAGTAATAATAATATTAATAATATTTGTTTATTTTTTTTGTTTCGTTTTGAATATTACATCTATAGAACATCCTTTGAGGTGGTATTTAGTGAATCAAATACCTGGTCATACGTTATAGCACAAGTTTAGTATTAGTGTGTAACAAAATCAATAAACTAATTGCATTTAATTGTTAAATTAAAATTTATTTTCTTTAATGATTTACTAATTTTGGTTAGTTATTTAGCTTTAATGTAATAACGCATAAACCTTTTTTATTATATTTTTATTGTCAAGTACCATATCAATAATAAGTAATAAAAAAGCTAGAAAAAGCAGTTTTTATTATAAATCACTCAAGTTTTGGTTCAAAACTTGTTATATTATTAAATTATCCGATTTAACTCACGAGAAAATTAACTTTAATATGATATTAAAGCTTTCAGAACAAATTATTAAAATAATATTACAATAGAATTTCCAAATATAATAACGACAATGCAGCAAGCAGTTAAACTTTTGATTAAAATCTTTGGAATTAACAAAACAATATTTCATTTTGACGCTTATATAATAGGCACCCCTCTATTTCATACTAACTGTGTGTCTTGATTAACGTAGCTCTGTTAAATTATATTCGAATTCCATTGAACGTCTGTAGACGGTAGACAAAGTTTTGTAGGTATCGCCTATGAATATTTCTTAAGAATCAACTTCATTGTTCATTTTAAAAGTTAATTAAGATACCTACTACATAACCAGAAAAAAACACGTGTAAACGAGATTAGGTACAGTAAGAATTATAAAAATATTATAAAAGCTGACGTGTCGTAATTAGATGCAATATATACCTTTATATTATGTTAGAGCTAAGACTTAAATGCGTAAAAACTGCAAACTATGCATAAAAATTAAGATTTTTTAAATTATCTATATAAAACGCATTAAAAAATAATAACTCTTAATTAACACCACAATAGAAAAATAAAAATTGAAATATTAATAATAATAATAATAAATATAATAATAAAAATAACAATAATATAAATTATAATAATCATAATCAACGAACAAACGAACAAACGAACAAACGAACAAACGAACAAACGAACAAACGAACAAACGAACAAACGAACAAACGAACAAACGAACAAACGAACAAACGAACAAACGAACACACGAACAAACGAACAAACGAACAAACGAACAAACGAACAAACGAACAAACGAACAAACGAACAAACGAACAAACGAACAAACGAACAAACAAACAAACGAACAAAAAAACAAACGAACAAACGAACAAACCAACCAACAAATAAATGAAGAAACGAACAAACAAGAAAACAAACAAACAAACACAACTAACAAACAAATGAGCAAATAAACAAGAGAACAAAATGATTGAAAAAATGAAGGAATGAATGAATGAATAAACAATTTCGATATTTTATATATTATCTCATACAGTGTAATACTCTAACTATATTAATTATAAATTTTAATTAAATATTTTTGCATACAATTAATTGATTTATTTAGAAAAGCCTCAGGTCTATCTAGATATTTATTCAGGTTAATTAGAAAACTCATTTCAGAGTTATAATCATGATTCGCCCTGTAGCTATTACTGAGTAATGCAAGGTGTACATAGGAATTTGTAACATGTATCTATATTGATGTTGCTTACAACGTATGTACATATAAATACACTGTGATAATAACGTGAGTTATACAAAACTATTGCCTTTTAATTATAATTTAATTATAAAGAATATTTTGTAAGCATATAAAAATGTACAAAGTATAAAAGGTGAAATATGCTTGAATACATCATTATAATAAATTAGGCAAAGCAGCGTATTGTTGACGATAATGAGTTCTTTTAGGAACCTCAATCGTTTGTCGGCCATTTGCATCTTGTTGGTAAGTTGTTTGTTGATGTCTACTAGAATAATGAGGTAAAGTAACGCGTCGTTAGATATATCGGTTGGAATATTTTTCTCCCAAGGCGCCTTTTTATCATGCTTTCTTTCATATGCGTCGTTCAAGAGATAAAGTTATTATGATGTAATTTGTTACGTTGCAAATTGGAACATTTTTATGTTGAATTATATTTCATAATCTTTTTTTTAATAAATAAATGAGTAATGAAATAATCATTTTTAGATTTATTCAAATTAATGGTTGTTGAAAATAAATTTATAATAATTACTACAAATAATACAATAACTATATTAATAAACTCACATTGAACTCGAAATCCAAGCTCATTACTAAGGGTCTCTCCTTCGGTATTTACTGCCGAACATACATATCTTCCGGCACTTTGTCTGGTAACCTTTTGAAGAACTAAACTCTGATTGCTACGAATTATCCTTGCTGACATGTTATGATTCAATACGATTCCCTGAAACAATGTATTTTATTAAATATTTAAATACTTAACACTATCAATATATTTTATTAGTTATTTACATAAAAGTCAGGAAAATCTTATATTACTAACATATACATATTACTATGTTAAAATATGCGGCACATTGTACTAGGTATTTTAAAGCTCCAAGTCAAGTGAGACATTTTGCAAACGTCTAAGTTACATAGTTACAAAAAAATAATTTAGTAATTATGTCAATGAGTGTCTTGTAAAGTCTTTACCAAACTAGTAGTCATTAAAATTAGATCTGTTGGTATGATGTTTAAGTCACTTGACTACATTTTAAGTAATTACATTACATAAAATTTACATTTTAATACATTAATTTACAAAATGTACGTAAAATGTTATTTAAATAATGTGCAATATAAACGTTATATTTTTTAAACTAAATTATATGAAAATCGGTTTACATTATAAAAATGTTGCAAATTGTTAAAATCGAAAATAGTATTCAAACTTTCTTAAGAAAGTGCTTTTGCATACCTTGGACAATAATAAACCTCGTCTACGGCTCGGTTCATAAACTTTGCATGCAGTCTGCAAAAGAGCACTTTCTTACTTCGGTTTAAAATATACGATTATTTGCATCATGCTAAATATGCAATGACAGTACCTATGTTGTTAGTTCATATCAATTTTAAAGCTTATTTTGGACAAACTATGAATGACTGTATACTTGGTAACTGATTATTTTTGTTTTTATCATTCGACTTTTTAGTTTCTTTATGTATTTGCATATTGTGGTTGTGTATATTATGTAACCTCTTATATTTTGTTATTAAATGCAATATAAAGTAATATTGTTGATGTCACAGAATTTGTAGTATTTATATATATATATATATATATATATATATATATATATATATATATATATATATATATATATATATAACATAACAAATTGTGTGATAACCTTGTAGATCATGTCAAAGACAACAAAAATCCTAATTCCAAAATGCCGCAAATAAAACTTAACAGTGTTATGTAGGTTGTGATATCAATATCCATTGCTGCAATTTTGATTTTTTTTTAATTATTGGTAACATATTCATGTAAAAATAACGAATAAAAAAAATTGTCTACAAAATTAATACTTCAAATAGGTCATCTACAAAAAATAAATTTGTTCAAATAAAATAAAAATTGAGTAGTTTCGATTTAATTTGTTAAAATAGTTTAAAATGCATTTCAAAGATGATTAGTCGAAATAAACATTTATAAAATATAAACATCATTGTTTATAGTGTTTTTAATGTTCCTTGAAATAGTTATTTGGCGATTTTATAAGAAAGTTATAATAACATATACAATGCTATGTCTAAAAACTATCAAGTTATTTAAAAGCAAAACGTTTTTGCAAAAAATGTTTTCAATGATCAAACTATATCCATTTGATCTTGAGTAGAAATATTTGGTAAAGTCAAAGTCAATATAATTTTTTTATTGGAACATTATGTGAAATAAAAATCATCACGTTTGCTGTTAAATTAATTAAATTATTTCTAAGTTATTTTTTATACAAAATTTCAAAATGACGCCCATTTAATATTAGAAAGCTCTAATTCAAGAACATACAGGGCATGTAACAATTGTTTTGAAGCCAGATCTATATTTTTCTTAAACAATAATTTTGCTAGGAGCGCATAGTTGGCACATTTTTGATTAGAGCAATTACCGGCAATTACCGCCTATGATTAAAAGGCAACCAAATATGCACTTATGGTAGTAATTAAGATTAAAATTCCCTATATGAGGTTTTTTGTAAGTGGAACAACTAAAATATAACACATATTGAGTAGTCAAATTGGTACATTGAAATGAAAAACGAAATTTTAATTATCATAACCCGCAAATATTTAACTCATACTTTCAAGTATCAAAATATAACAAATGTCCATAAGAAAAATCAATAAAATGATTACTTCATACGTGTAATATTAAATTTGACACACCTGTAAAAACATAAACGTTGTAAATTTCCTAGATATTTTTTGGTAGTGCTTATGGTGGGTGTATTGCATACGTCATCAAAATTCCAGCTTTTAGGAAAAACAAATAATACTTTTATGATAATATTTGCTGTGCAATTCTTTTCACGCACATCTTTTCAATGAAGATATTAAAAAAATGAGCAATTTTAGCAAATAACATAATTATTTATTATTATATTTTAAGAAGAATGCTTCATAAAAAGTTGTAATTATATTTGTATTAATACCGAAAACAGAATTGAATTATCTTTATTAGTATTTGAGAAAAGCTGAATGAAAGATTTAAGCAACAATTTTCCTCCCTTAACAAATATTTTGATAAATTTTATAATAAAGAAAAAAAATTGTATTTTATAAAATTTATTTCACTATTTTTTTATTATTTACGGAACTAACAGTGATTTTAAAATTTTCAAAGTGCATCTGAATCGGGACAAAAGCGCATTGGCCGTTTAACCGACGTACTATCTTTATTAATAACATATATATTAATAACATTCATCCTCCGTTGGAGAGAGTCCGCGCCACACCACACCATTTGGAACATCCACAACACGCCAAACCGGCACAGTGATATAAAGAACCGCTCTATTATTAATATCACATTTTCAATTTTAATAATAAATTCAATTTGTTCAATATAATTAGTTACAATAAAAATAAATTAATTTTAGCCATATAATCTATTATTAAAAAGTAGGGTACATTTAACGATAACACTAGTGAAAACAGTAATAGAATAGAATCGATAAAATAGAAGGGCGCTGATGTACAGATGCTAACCTCTTACATTAATGCAGTTCATTGCCCGTATCCTACTCAAGGCTCTAGTAATTTTTACGTACCAACAATAAAAATCATTCATTGTTTAAGAAAAAATATTCAGTTGACATTATAGCCAATTTAAATAAACTTTTTTATAGTCGTAACATACGCGCCGCGGATATATTAAGGATTCTTAAAAAACACGCGCTGGTATTAAAAAGTTTCTAAAAAATATTAATTGTTATCAGTATTTTTCATAACATCAAGTTATAAATTGCTCGAGTATTAAACAAAATATCATCTTTGAACCAAACACGTTTTTGTGTAATTTCAATTAGTAAATTGGTTTAAATAAATAAAGAATTAAATGTTTTTAAAGCATTTTTTTTAATGGATCACCATTTATTTTGTTTATATCATATCTGCATGATGCTTATCGGCACTCTTATATGGGGTGATAATTTTATGGCATTAAAAGCCCCTACTTAACCGCAAAAAATTTGAACACCCAAAAAATTTATAACTTTTTTAATACTTGTTAAAAACAAGTATTTATGGTTTAAAAAAATATTTTATGTTATGCCGGTATCAAGGGGGTTACATTTGAAAAAAGTTAGTTACTACCTAAATAGTAATTATGTCATTTATAAAATCGCGCAAACTAATCAATTTTGAATAAAATGGCAAAGTGATATTTTTCCAAATAATCTCATTGTAAATAATTGTTGCTGTAATAAAAAAAGTTAGTGTGTATGGTACACACACAGTAGAAGTAAAACCTTTGATTGATTTATATGATTAATATATTGTAATTTCATCAAACAATCAGAATCTGCATATTAAAAAAAATCGACCAATAGGATTCATTTATAGTGATAAAAATACCAATATTGGTGGTAAAAATCGATAAAACTGCACCTTGCTTTTACAGAAATAGATGGCTGATTCCGTGACATAAGAGTCATTTAAAATCAATCTGAGAATTAAAATGTACTTTTACATAGAAAGTGTGTAAAATTACAGGATTGTAAGCATTATTTCATAAGTAACACGTATTATATTTAATCATATGTTAATCACCTGTAAGACACACGAGGTTGATTTTATACCAAAGAAAATTATTCTCGATTTAAGGGACAAAATTTCTCGATTAATTTTTATGTAAAATTGGTTTTCGTAAAAAAAATACCTGGTAAAAATCGACCTCTTGTATTAATACCCGATTATTTCACTATCATTTAAATGTAAGCATTTGATTGGCTTAGTCAGGTTTATACAAGCAAATTGATAAATGACAATTAATATAATTATCGTTTGTGTTTTTGTCAGTGACATGATGACATTACCAAAAATTAGTTGAGACGTTGTTAATAAAATATAAATTTAATATTTATATTTATAATTAATAGAAAGTCATAGTATTTAAGTTTTTTTTATGAAATAATTTTGAGAAATACAATTTGTGTCATCATTAAAATTGACTATCGTAAATTTCTTCTCTTTTTCTAGATAAATTATATTGGTTTAGAAAAACACACTCGTGGTAGCGCGATCGTGGTGATTTCCAAGCAACATAATTTATCTCTCAAAATTAAATAAATTTAAAATTCAATCATCATCAATTTACTCGTTGTATTACTAATGAATATTAAAGGTCGACGTCAGTGTCATATTTTTTATGTATGCACAGCCACTCTGGTAATGCACGCGTTCGCGGTTCAACTCATTCTCCATCCCCACCCATTCCCCTTAATTGGTTTACGTTTTATTTCTCCGCTTTTCACTCGTCAATGTAAAAGTTTTCACTTTAATAATAAAAAGTTCCTTTAATTTTTTTCAAAAATAAAGTTATGATACCAAAACGTCTAAAAATTAGGATTTATACGTAAAATCAACTAACAAATTCAAAAATACAAAAAAATACTGTGTTCCATTAAAAAAAAAGAAGAAAATTGATGTTATTTCCAGTTAAACAGGTAGCAATAAAATTTAATTTAGGAATGTTATTTGTCAACACTGAATATTAAATAAGCTACAAAACATAACTATGAATAACTAGCATAGTTTTACTAAACGAAAGAAAATTACAACATTTAAAATAAATAACTACTTACTATAAAAAAGTCATATAAGTCATATGTGTACATCCAAAAAGCGTTAAAAAAATTAAATTTTTGTATCTACGTAGTTATTCAATTAGCTTTTAACTTTTTATAACATCAATTTGCATAAAAAATATAAAATATGTATTCGTTGGTGAAAAACTAAATAAAAAATTAAATATGAATAATTTTAGAATAAAGCCTTTTATAAATAATGTAGGATGTATTATAAAATGAATAATTTAAAATATTTGATTACAATCTCAGCAGAAAAATATAGGAAATGTTAGCAAGAGAAATAGCTTCTCTCTATCAGAAGTCCCCGTTTCAGCGACACTCTTTTTGTTGACTGTTCTTTTGGACAATTGGATGTCTTAGATAATTAAAGATAATCCGTCTTGGTGTGATGAAATGCGTGTTCCTGATAAAGTCACGGACATGAGGGTAGTAATTGCATTGGCTCTCGACAACTAGTATAAAAAGTGGCACCGTGCGCTCGAAGCTAGTTTATAAATAGCGCCGATGTGAGTTATTGTGGAACTTGATAGAACTGGAATGGCGGTTGATGTATGTTTCTAGTGAAGATTTGGGAATGCTATTGACAGATTGACAAAATGTTGCGCATCTCTTTTTTACGTATTCTACACCAGAATTGCTTATAATTTGTCAAAACATATAACATACTCAAACAAATAAACACTGTCTTTGTATTATGCGAATTTATTTTTACATTCGACAAGTTAAATTTACATTTATTTTAATAATCTAAACGATTTATAATCTATTTATGCAAATATAAGATATAGTTATAATTAACCCTAAAATAATTTTAAATGAAATATATGCTGTTAATATAAATAATAAGAAAACAAAGTTTTTCTTATATAAAACATAAGATATTATTCTTAGTCGGAACATAATATAAATTGAATTATTTAGCGACGTTATGTAAAGATTTGCCTTTTTCTTAGGATTTCACTGTAAACATATATCCATCAAGAAGTGTGTAGGTGCATGTGTCAGTATATGTGTATCGACAGTAACGCCTAAGGCGTCGTGTTTCTGCACCATTCGCTCCTTCTGTTCGTTCATAGCTCATTAAGTTTCCCATCTATCCTTTATCAATCTATGACTATCGATTGTGCCGCCTCATAACCTCTGCTAAACCCGATAATCGACAAACCCGTTCTTAATAATGATTTTTATTTGATTCTCACCGACGAGTAAATGGTCTATTATTTTTCCCTCTATCGTTGAAGCTGTTATAAATTTGTAGATGCGTCTCAAAAAATGGGGATATGAAATTGGAATAAACCATTAAGATTGCGGAACTGGATTTATTTTAATGGAAGTCGGGGCTCTTTGTTTAATTGAAATTGTGATTAATGTTCTCCTTGTTGATTGAAGCCAGAAGATTAAAAATGAATTTTCCATTGCAACTTATTTGAACGTACATTAAAATTAAAAAAAAATTGCTTTCGTTTTACGCTGAAAATATTTTCCGATCAATAGTTCAATAATTTAACAGGATTTGTGTGCTTGGGTAAACAAGCATAAAGGAGTTGTAAAAAATATTTATTTTCGTATTATACTTATATTGTTGATATACTACAAATGTTTTTAAAATAAAAATACTACTCAACACTTCAATCACACGTATAGTATTTATATAAGACACAATATTGGTATTGTATTCGGATTGCTAGCTGTCAAAGAATGGTTTGAAATTATAACAGACATCTCAGTCGCTTGATATAACATTTCTGATTTTACTTTGTTTGAGTCAATACCAAATTGGCATGGGATGTGGTTGACGTTTTAAAACACGCATCGACTTTGAATACGCTAATACTTACTTTTTACAATTCTGACATTATTTATTTATTCAAGGGCTCTAAACAAGAAAAAATGCGACAGACATCATATTGGTTGCTTTAAAATTATAAATTCTCTATATATAGTAAAATTAAAAAAAAAATTGAAAAAAAACTATTTGTATAATATTACTGTTTATTGTTTGCTCTTTAATAAGTTCTATATATGGTTTTTAAATTAAAATATTTTTAAAATTCTATTCGAAATGTTGATGATGGCATCGATTTTTTTTAATAGAAACTCTATTTTTCTTGAAAAAGGTCAAATTCTACGCAATAGGTAAAATTTTACGCTGTCCTAAAAAATAATAATCGATTTACTTTTTAAAATAGTAAGATTATATTCAAACAGTAAAATAATATTTTATATTTCATTACTAAATGGAATATTTTAGTAGACAAAAACAATAATATTAAAAATTTAAATAAATATCAACAAAAAATGTCACCTTTTAAGTAATAATATTATTCAGAGTTTGGGTAACTCTGCATTTAATGTAATAATTAATTACTACATGTGACATTATTATCATATAATAATTATTTAATGTATTAAAGGCATAAACAAATAGATTAAAGCGCGAAGAAATGTGCCATAAAATTTCCGAGCTCTATAATGTAATTTATGCTCGCAAAACATACAACGTTTTGTTTTATTTTGAATTCATTATTTATAATTGATTTGATTTAAATTTAAAT
>JARJEC010119392.1:0-12233 GCA_030264575.1 Tachinus sp. AB-2021
CAGTACAGCCATACAATTTTGGTGTGTTACAAAAAAGGGATTATTGATGTCGTGCTATAACTGCGCCAGAAGCACAAGACATTGGCCAATGAAGATTTTAATTAAATGTAAGTGAAAAAAATACAATAATTATTTTTACAGCCAACAACCCGATAAATGTTCATGAGCAAAAATTTTTGTGACTACTTTCATATGAGTTGATAAGTCATATATATTTGAAAGAATTTCTCTAATATCTTTTCCAGTTGATACAAAAATGCAAATCCGACAGACTAAAAAGGTCACTAACATTAATGCATTTAAAAAAGACAACAGAATTTTGCGTTTTTCGTTCTTAAAGTGAAAAAAATTGATGCGTTTAGAATACCTCTAAGAAATTAACAAAAAATGTGCAAATTAACTAAATGATTAGACAACAATTGTTGGAGTATAGTTTAGGTATAAAAAATTTATTTTGTTGAAGTTTTTTTTTATATTTTTTAATTTGATTGTATTTTTTGTTAAGCTTATATTGAGAATAGCGGTATACTTAAATTGATAAAAATATATATTTAAGACCGTTTTATATGGCTTCATAACTAAAAAACTTTTTTATATATTCATTTTATATTTTTATAGTGCGTTGTCCTCTGTAGTATCAAAAAAGTAAAGTTATTAATTAATTAGTTTTGTATAAAAATTTCAAAACAAGTAAAATTGGTATACAAAGCCAAGTGCGTAATAAATTTTTGAAAAACACTTTGTAAAATACATGTTTGTCTATTTTAACAAATAAGCAAGCAATAACAAATTCTGGCAACAACAAATTGAGTTCTGTAAAGTAGCACGAATGTGAATATAACGGGTGACAACTAAAACAGGTACGCACCCATATCTTTTTTATTTATGAATATTTTTTTATGAAATTTTTACTGGTTCAAATACATCACAAAACCCTACTTTACCACTAAAATTATCTAAAATATCATTTCCGGATTAACCGAAAATAACATTAATTTAATTTTTTTAAATAAAACACCCAATATTTTTTTACAAGTTTTGATTTATTAGTAGATTTTACATTTGAATCCAAATTTTCAGTTGTTTTGGTAACATAATCTTATTTAAAAAAAATTAAATAAACTTAAATTTTTTTATAGCTACATAAATTCTAAAAAAATACTTATTTAGATACAAGTATTAAAAAAGTTACAATTTTTTTGTGAAATAAGAAAATGTTTAAAAAAATGAGGTTATGTTACTAAAACCATTGAAAATAAAATTTAAATTTATATTTAAAATAGACAAATAAAAATTTGCAAAAATATACTGAGTGTTCCATTTAAAACTATAAAATTGTTATTTCCGGTTAAACCGAATATGATGTATATCAAATTTATAGCGGTTAAGTAGGTTCTTATGATGTATTTTACTCCATAAAATTTTTATAAAAAATACTGGCAGGTAAAAGAGATATGGACCCGTACCTGTTTCTGTTGTCACCCAGTATAGTAAACTTGTTCTTGGTAAAGTACAAAATTTTCTTCTATATTCCAACCCACAACCATAATTTCAAATTCTAATTCTAATAAGTCACATGTCAATGAACAGCTTTAAAAGGTAAATATATGGAAAATTAATAAATAATTAAATTAATAAATAGAAAATAAATACAAAGGCAATAGTTATACCATTCTAATAAATAAATGAAACCATCATTACCTTATTTTCACCCCTGGCTCCACACTGCATATTCGGATCAGCACCGGAATTCAATAATATTTGTATGCATCTTGAATTCTCCGATATAGCTGCAGCATGCAAAGGTGTACGTCCCCAACTATCTTGAGAATTAATAAATGATTGCTGACCTCCAGCTAGCAGATCTTCCAGCAGTTCCGTATTATCCCACAAAGCCGCCTTAAATGAATCATGAATCGTGTTAATTAACATCATTAATCAATTAAAGAAACATGTCCTACCTGATGTAACAGCCTCCCTGGGAAATCCTCATCTTCTGGGGAAGAGTCCAACATGTTTAATTGGGGTATTAGATAACAAGGGGTTGGAATGGAATTAAAAAATCAATATATTCCCATGGAGTTAACCATGAGTTTCATTTGTAATTTCCATTTGTAATAGTGGATTATAACAACCTTCAGCAACTTTTCTGTTTGTTGAATGCATTTATTTCCTTGAAATGCAATTAAAATTTGCAATTTTTATGAAAGTTTTGACATATTATTGTTTGGTTCTGCTTTCCTGATTCCACTACCAACATTACAATAACAATGTTAGCGCTTCAGTTTTCTTATGTATGCATAAAGCGTAGGGGCGCAACATGTGGGTCTAATCGTTAATTGATTTCAATGAAACAAAGAAATTGGACCAGGATCATTAAATTTGTATTTACTTTAAATAATTTATATTTATTTTTACGATTTTTACTTCCCAAGTTGATTGAGTTGCATAATTGCTAATAACCAGTGGTGGCACATGTAAAGAATATAAGAAGTGTTTCAATGTGAGAAAATCAGCGATGTGGTTGACCTCTGTTGTTAAATTTTAAATTTGATCTATTTAAATAGGGAAAACAAAACCCGCGTGATATGTCAGAAACATAACTTTTTATACAGGCTGAATCGGTAGAAACGGACCAGACTTACGCAGTGTGAAAATAATTTAAAAAAACTCAAATGTTGTTATCCGCTTTTCATTTGTTATGTATCAAGTTTATAGCGCAAAAACCATCTAACATTTTTCATCACGGCTAAAAAACAAGTACAACCTTGCTCACATAAATCGAGTACAGACATTTAATTAGATCTAGTTATGTGATTATCTAAAATTGTTTGTTGTACAAAGTGACTTTTTATTATTATTAATGTTTGTCAGTGTCGGATACTTAACTCCATATCAATTTATAGAAATCGGATTAATTAATTTATTTTGATACAAATTTAATAATTTATTAACCGACTTTGGAGGCGTGTCGGCTGAGAGCTAGGGATTCTGAGTTGAATTTTCGTGTTTAAATTTTTTTTATAAAAATAGTAATAATAGTTTTACTTATGACTTGTTTCTTCCAAGCACACTACATATTTATGATCTAATTAAACTAATAAAATCAACGCATAAGCAAAATACCTAAGAAAAACTACTAAAACGTTGAAAAACCACCAAAAGAACACCAACTTACAAATAAAAATTTATTAGAAAAAGCTGCGTCAAGATACTGACGCAAAAGAGAGAGAAAGAGGGGAAAGAGAGAAGATGTATAATTGATGTGTGGAATTGAGATGACGGCCATTACGTATTTGCGTGACGATAAATTTGATGATTTTCTTAAAAAAATTGACCCTAAAAAAGTTTTACTACAATAAAATTTACATTTAAAGTTTCTTGTTTCATCATTTTTAACAACCCAACAATGTTTTTAATTGCCATGCATGCATTAATAGTGACTCTATTAACGGTCACCCGTCAATGTATTAATTAGACCGTTTAATAAACGATAATATTAATGGGCGACTGTATTTGTTTTCTCGACTAAAATTAACAATCTCACGCGCCTTAAAAATTACTCATTTTGCGCACTTAATACAAAAATAACTATTATTAACTTTTGAGATAATAATTATTTTCAATTCTTTATAGAATAATTTGCCGCTTTTAAGAAACAATTTTTGCCTCTTATATATTTCTGCATTTTTATCGGTCTGTGTAGTTGCTATTATTTTAGGTAATAAATTATAGTAATAGTAGTATTTGTATTTGTTGGGTTAGGTTCAACTTCAAGGTCTTTCAGCCATGTTTTTGTAGGTATGTGTGTGTTGGGTTAAGGTTTGTTACTCTAAAAATTTGCCTCCGATGTCTGGAGCGCGATTAATTGTTTAGCGAATCACCCATTTAAGTGCTGACCGAGCGTAATCTTGCTTGCCTTGCAAACATTTGACAACGGCCGTGCCCGTACTGGATACGCCACCCAAGCAGTTTAATAAATTATACTACTATATAATTATTTATGAATAACAAAATTACTGCAAGTTGCGCCACTGCATTTTAGACACAACGAATTTTATATCCATGCAATTTAACAAAACAAATAATAATTTTAAAGTGTCAGTAATACATTAATTTGTATTGAAATAAATTACCACTACCACCCAACACATTAAACACATTACATAATTTTAATTATTAATAAATTAGAATTCAAATCGATTATCGTTTTTAAATTAGAATTAATTTAAATTATTTTTCCGTAAACAGTTATGGTTGTGTTGGCTGCACTGAATGCAAAACAAGTTGTTTTGTTTGGTGGGTAGACTAAACATCTCCATTCCCAACATTCCTGGAATTCCTGTGTAACTTGGAAGTTGCTGCCCATTAAATACAACTTTATCGTACATTTTCTCAATTTTTCGAAGACTTAACCAGGGTGAGCAATTAACTTCTGTATGTATTGAATATTTATTAATGGTTTTTCTTTTAGACTGCTTTGTTTACATCCAAAACAATGGATGAGGCTGGTGCACTGCCCCAAGGACCCCCCATAAACATGCTCCCACCCACACCTGCAGGATTAGAATCCCTATATACATTATGCAGAAAAATTTATCCAGATCAAGTAAATCCATTGCAAGTGACTGCTTTGCTCAAATATTGGTTAGTGTTATTTTTAAAACTGATATTATAAAAGGGGAAGTATTGTTTATTTTTAGATTTTACCCTATTTCACTTCCTGTTATTTCTATAAATAAACCTATTTGAAATTTTTTTAGGTTGGGTGGTCCAGATCCTTTGGATTATATTTCCATGTATGCCAATGCGGGTATTCCTCATGAAAATATTCCTCCGCATTGGCATTATATCAGGTAAAATATTATTCAATGTATCTAATTTTATAAATGAGTAATTCATTACTTGCAGTTTTGGTTTATCGGATTTACACGGAGATGGAAGAGTGCATGACGTTACCGGTCCAGAAGGAGTTTCTGGTTTTGGTTTTGAATTGTCTTTCAGGCTGAAACGTGAGCCGGGTGAAACTGCACCACCTACATGGCCTGCAACATTAATGCAGTCGTTAGCTAAATATGTTTTCCATTCAGGTATTATTTGATTGTAATTTCTTTTTTTTAGTTTCTTGATGTTAATGGGTTTTGAAAATTAAATAAATACTGAAAATTAATTTTAAGCAAATTTATAATTTATATATGAGGTATTATAGTGTATTGTTACGGAGTCATGTTCTGCCTTTCAGTACCCAAACAAACTTTTTTAATAATACCCTGTTTTGATTTATTATTAATATTTTTATTCGCTATGTATAAAACATATTTTTTTAGGTAATACTTTGTGTACCGGTGATCATGTTTCATGGCACTGTGCACTAGATAACAGCGAATCGCGCATACAACATATGCTGATGACAACTGATGTTCAACTCAACAGCACGCAAACTCCTTTTGGCACTGTTGATTTTGTGCAAATTGTCGGTGTCTGTGCTGACGAGTTAAGAGCTTCTCAACAATGGAACGGTGCTGGTGTACTTAATATGCTTAGCAACTTGCCAACGTAAGATATTTTTATAGATAATTAAAATTTTTGTAAATACTGTAAATACTTATAATGCATATTCATTTCTATCAATTTTCTTATATCTTAATTTTTTGTATATAGTAGCGGTGGTCCGTGGCATGTAACTGATATGCGTCGAGGTGAAAGCATATTTGAATTGGATCCAGCTGCCCACGAAGAATTAGAAAGAGGTTTTGAATTGGAAGGTTCCAATCTGAGCGGCGTAAGTGCTAGATGTTCTTGGGGTGATCACGATGGTAGGGATAAAAAGAACAGTGATGGTGTGTCACGATTAACAGAGGAAGAGACTGAACAGATTAAAACAGCTCTGCAAAAAGGTTTGCAGTGTTCAAATAATGATGGAAACAACGCTTATAAATTGGGAGAGGTACAGGAATCTGGCGGGATGTTAGAATCTGCAGAATTGTTGCATGTTAAGAAAATGGATGGTATTCATTTGGTTTTTAATTTGGAAGCTGGAAGTTTACTACCATTAGCTATAAGGTTAGAGTAGTTTCAATAAGCAACAACCTTAACAATCATAGTATAAATCCTAATTTGTTCAATTTGACATATGAAGCCTAATTTTTCGATGTGGCATTGCATAATTAACACGTTTCGTGCTCACCTTATATTCCGTACCCATTCGAGCTTCTTTTTCTCACATTCAAGCTTGTTTGGGATTGGCATGGACCGTCCCAATTACACACATGTGTGACGGTCACCGAACGTGTTAATGATCTGAATATTTTAAATAGAGTAAATAAAAAGAAAAGTGATGTCTTAAAAAAAATTGTTAATCCAAGTTTTTACATTGTAGAGGACGGGTAAAACATGGAAGACATTTCACATTCAAATCAGTATTAGGAGAAACTGCAATCACATTGGTAGCACATTCTGTAACCGGTACTTTAGTTGATATGGAGCATCCATTTGTGGCACAAGGATCATGGCTACAAGTCCTCATTCCTGATGATCTTGCACAAGATATGGCAGTAACATTTCAGGTAATAAAAAGTTTTTGGTTCACAGTACAAAATACGTCTGGGTTTGGTTTCGTATTCCGGTACAAAAACAATATTAAATTTGTTTAAAATATACACAACGCAATTTTTGGATTTCTATCTTCCTTATTGAAACTAGGAAGGGATGTGATACATCTGGGAATTGGTATCTACCTGTGCGCATCTCTTTTGTGGCAAAATTTGACGTTACTATAAGCTATCTTAGAAACTAATAATGCTAGATAAATTTTGATAAGAATTTTTTGACCTAATTTTACGAGATTTGGTTTATTTTTTAAGTAATTGCAACACAATTAACACCACTTCTTGGCACTTTTTTACGTAGAATCCAGTACTGTAGCCGTACGAATATAAAAAAAAAATTTCGAAAGAAAACTATAGTGTACTATATTTTTATAAAATCAAGAATTTTATGATAAAGATATAAAAATAAAGAATATTGATATCGATGATGACAATGCATTATTTTATTGTGAGACAATTATTTAATAAAAATATTAAGTTATCTTTTATATACTCTCGGCATGTATACTTTTTTTATATTACCAATAAAAAGTTTTAATCCATTTTTTTCATCTTATTTCACATTTTATAAAAATATAACGCAATATAGTTTTTATTTGAAAAAAGCTGATCAAATATCTCGAAAACTTAAAGTCGAAAAAGAATCTGCCTAGATTCTACGTAAAAAAGTGCCACTAAGAAGTGGTAGTAATGTGGGAATAACTATAGAAACAAGTCAAATAGAAGCCATAATAGAAATCGTCTTAAAACGAAAAATGATTGAAAAATCCTTTTGCTAGCAATAAACCAATCTCGTAAAATTAGCTAATAACAATCTTATCAGAATTTATCTAGTATTGCTAGTTTCTGAGATAGCCAATAGTATCGTCAAATTTGACAACAAAAGAGATGTGTACTGATACGAGATAGAAGCTCCCAGCTGAGATACATATTGCATCCCTTTCTAGCTTCAATAAGGAAGATAAGAATAAAAAATTAGTCAAATTAAAATCAACTTTTTTGCGAAGTCTCTAGCTCTTATACTATTAATAACGCACTAGATGTCGGAGGCAAATTTCCCTCGTTGGTGATTTTTTCATCTTAATAATATCATTGCCGCATGTTGGATTTGATACATATTTATACAAGCAGTTATGCCGAAAAATAAACGATGTACAGTGAAATCTCCGTTAAGCAGACACTAATGATGCAACTAATTTTGTCATATAAACAAAAGAAATAATTTGCCATAAAAATATTTTTAAATATCTTAAACATTTATATTAATGTATCACTAGTAGAATATACAGTGAAGTCTCCGTTAAGCGGACACCGATGGTGCAACTGTTTTTGTTCGTTTGTTGGAGGTGTCCGCTTAAAAGATACATATATTGATGTGTGCCGGTGCATTGAAACTGTCCGGTTATAGGAGTTCTCCGCTTATTAGGGGTATCTGCAACTAGAGATTTCACTGTATTATAACTATTCCAAAACCATAACTGGCTATTTATTATTTGCTAGATTCATTAAAATGACCACTGTGTGCTAACGAAAAAATAGCGAGCTCATCAGTGCACCTTGTTATAAATATTTATATTCAAATTTTTCAAATCTTTTTTTATGTGTAGCATTAACCCATCTAATATTAGAACAACGTCTGCAATTCTATGTTTAATGATATTAGTCTATAAAGTAATCATTTTATTTGATAAAAACAGGACTAATATATTTGACTTTATTACAGGTCTTGGCAACACCAGAAGCGCTTTCTCTTCCAAAAACATTTTCATGGCCTGATAGGAAGCTATCGATAACAATAGTGGCTGACAAGATTTGAATGGATTGATTGCAAAGTCAGAAATTATCTCATGAGATGGATAATTAATATTAATTAGATTTTATTCGATAATTATTCACATCTGAGATACTAATGTGTTTTAGGTTTGCATAATCAATTAAAACCACCGAATTGTATCTAACTGGAATGATATCGTAAGTGGCGCTGGCAAAAAATAATAAGTTTCTATGTTTGAAGAAGATGCCTCGGTTAACCTTTAGCTCTGATGCAGTGTGTCAAATAGGAGTGCACAGCAGTACTATTTTTTAAATTAAATAATGTAAAATAATAATTTATATGAGCATAAATTTGATTTAATGAGTAACGCAACGAATAGGGGTGCATCGTATGCAATGTGCCTTTCTAACACGCCAGATGATTCTTAAAGCGTGTTCCAGTTCTATACAATTCAGTGACTAAAACAAGCAAAAAGTATTAAATTGTATGGGAATAAGAGACTTTAATAACAATTCAATAAGCATTTTTGTAAAATGCTTCTATAACCTCAGGTTATTATTTTGGTAATATTCTAAAATGTGGTCTAACTGCAGATTTGGTATATGCCTATAGCTTTGTGGTCTACATGTAAACCCTGTTCTGATAAACTAAAATCGGGTTAGAATAAGGTGAGGGCAGTTTAACAGTGGCTAAACCACCCAGTTTCCCGAGGTTCAACTAGCCGCCCCATAACCTAACACACCTTTGCTCTATCTAACTGACCGAAGTGGACGCATGTTTGAATAGCATCAATATTTTTATTTAATAATTGAAGACACAAATATATAAAGGTGTCCTGCAACTTTTTTTTAAAATAGATTTGTACACTTTTTAACCCGTAACTGCTGTTACCCTATTTTAGTTACATAGTCACTGTTCCCTGGTCAAATTGACCGGTTTCATTTATTTATTATTTTTCACTAATCAATTACATCACCGATCAGATATAACTTATTTTTATGTCTACAATGTTTTCTTATAATATTGTTGCATCTCCTCCGCTTTATTTACCTAACAAATCTAAAAAACAAATAATCAAAAGCATACTATTTATTCATGTAAACTTAATTGGTATTTGGTTTTTGTGAGTTTTCCAGTCTCGCTCTGTATGAATTAACAATAGAAATTCAAAATCACTCTAATAATAATTTTGATTTCATTTTTTAAGCCTGTTGGCCAGATTTTTTCTAACCTACTACTTAATGTTTCTGGTAAAATTGACCGATTTGCAACTTTATAAGGATAATTATCGAAGTTAAAACACAATTACATGACAGACAGCCCTTCAACCAGTCAACTGTCACAACAAAGTTGCAAAATAACATCAACGGACAAATTTGTAAAAATAAAATTGAAGGCAATAATTATAAATTTAGATATTAAAAAGTCAAATTGGCCCGTAAAGAGCAGTTATGGGTTAAGTAACACTCTATATTTCTACTCTTTATTTCCTTCTATTACAACAATAACAACTTTTTTTAAAATTGAAGGTGTTTTATAAAAATATATTATTTGGATGGACACTTGAAATCACTTGAAAAATATTTGTTACACGACACATTTATCCACTCGTGTTTTCAATTGATATGTTATTCTGTCAACATTCTTTAGTTTATTATATCGGATAAATACTTAAAAATGTTGTCAAATGACAATTCAAATTATTGTTGTTTGAACCATTAAAATAATCATTGTACTAACAGGGATCAATTCAAATGCATTGCACTGAACAATTACCTTGTAAATATTTTATAAATACACTGATTAATTAATACTTTTTGTTTAAACTTGAAAACAAGGCTAATACTTCTTCGGATAGCATTTTACATTTTAATCTTTAATTTATTATAAAAACAAATTCAATACCTGTGATCATAGCTATATTTGACAATTCAAATAAGGCAAAGTTATCAATTTTAAAAATCCAAAGAAGTACGAAGCTTCGGTTTCAATGAATAAGGAATGAAACAATTAATTTGTAAATATATGAGAGAAATGTCACATTTTAAATCTAAGCAAATACACAAAGTGCCTTACCTACAAATAATCACGCTTAATATAATCTGAAAACGGAGTGCCTTATCATTAAAGTGCTTATCAAATTAATAATTATTTTTAAAAAAATCACTACTAAAAAAATGACATTACCATTAAACATGCAGCATGCAATACTTTTTTTAACACGTTAGCTATGCACAATTTAAGTTGAATAGTACATTTTTTAGACCACAACATAAATATTATGTGGTGCAATATGTGGGTAGAAAATATGTTAAATATTGAATGAAATAAATTTGACGTCCTTCTTGATTAGTGTAAGGATGGTTAATTTTTGTGAGAAAAACGGCTTATAGGACTTGTATATTTTTTATTTTATTGCTATTTAAATATAGTAGATAGCAATAAAATAAAAAATATAGAAGTCCTATGAGCCGTTTTTCTCACGAAAATTAACCGTCCTTATAAAGAATAAATATGTTTTTTAACCGCTTAATGAGCTTACCTAAGTTATTTCAGATTTGCGATTCTATCCATAATAACTCGAGCAACATAACAGACTTATAAAATAAATGGATTTTTTAATCGACATTTGCAAAATAAACGGAAATTCTTAAACGGATAACTCACGAATGTAATTTTTTTAGTGATTGCTTTTTTAGCTTGGCTGCAATTTTAGAATTATGTGCAATGAAAATAAAAATAATTGCAGTCATATTTCATGAGAGAATTTCTATATACCTCGAACATAATACATAAAGGGTCCGAGGAAGTAAAATTATTGCAAGTCAAGTATCTGAGAGTACATGCAAGTAAATTGCGTATTGTAAACACTCTTCGAGAGCACTCTCGGATAGTGTAAGCACTCTCACATACTTCCAATAGTTTTATTTGCTGGTGTAAATTAGGCATAAGAATTAAATGTTACTCTGCAGCTGCCTAAATCAAAAAATTGTTTACCACGGCTGAACTATTCAGACTCGCCCAATAACAGCATCTTCTGGCCTTGATCTACAAATTTTTTTTTTAATTGTCACATTTTTACTTTATAGTCACTTAATTAAGATATTTATTTGTTGGTGAAAGGAATTTCAGAATGATACAGTTGACTTTGTATAAAATAAACAATTAAACTGCATAGTTTTAGACTTTAAAATTTTTGAAATTATCATTGCTAAATACGCCTGGGATAATCTTGCATGAACATGCAAGATCAAGATGTTTATTCATTTATTCATGCAAAATAAACCAAGCCCTGTTTCCTTCAGTAGAGATTTTGTTTTGCTTTATCGCATAATAAGTCAATAGAAGAATTCAAGGCACAAATATATTTTATAATTTCAAATAAGTTATTCTGTTGTATTTAATTTTATTATGATTGAAAATTGAATTGACAAGACCATTTATTTTAGTTGTTTTGATCGACGCGTATAGAGATTCTCACTAGTACAATAATTTTATTTAAACGAAAGGCTTTATATACAAATATATAGTAAATATATTTGACTGTAAATACAATTATATTAGTTACATGTTGTAATGTAAGATGGGAATTATGTATCGATTTTATTTATATTTATATGTATTATTTACGTGTCGAACTTATTTTAATAACATTATGTCCTCATATTTTTTATATTGTAAATAGTTTATTTATTAATTAATAATACTTTTATACATACAATTATTTTAATAGTATTTCAATTTTCTTTGTAATCGTACCAATTTCATTGTTTTTTTCCTCGAGTTGTTTTAATTTTTGCATTTCTTTATTTATTTTATTGTAAATTTCCTGTAAAGAGAATTCATTTCAA
>JARJEC010119440.1:0-14446 GCA_030264575.1 Tachinus sp. AB-2021
TTTCAAACTATTTTTAATTTGTGTGACTCGCTCACCCACCCTGATCTATGTAATGATGAAAATATAGATCGTAAATGTCAGTTGTCTAATAACAAGCGGGGATAATATCTCTGGATGACCCAATGACTGGGTGGGTGGCTTACATAAATAAAAGTAATTCTAAAGACAGTTTTAAATATATTGCAATAAAAGTTACCAATAGTTTTAATTTTTGCGACCCGCCCACCCACCCAGCTACTGTATCATCCAGATCTTGAATATTATTCCCAAACTGTCTCCCTTGGCCGTTTTCTATCCTTTGAATATAGGCCTCTTTCAAATTTGACCATTGTCTTCAGTTTTATGCAACTCGATACCAATTTAAGCCTGCGACCTTTTTTATCTCGTCGTACCATCTTTGCTGGGGTCTTCCAAACACTTCTCCTCTCTTCCCAAGGTCTTCATCTGGTGATATACCCGCTTCAGTTTTCTGTATGTCTGGTCACGTGTCTTGCCCATTGCCATTTTAGGGAACCAATTCTTTGTATTATGTCGGAGACTTTGGTTTTTTCTCTTATCCATGTATTTGTTTTGTGGTCTCTCAGGAAAATTCCTAAAATTCGTCTTTCCATGGCTCTCTGATGTACCATTCCATTCCAGTTTATGTTTGATCTTTCTGGTTATTACCCAGATCTCGCAACCGTGCGTGACAACAGGCAGTATACACTCGTTCTAGACTTTTGATTTTAAAGCCGTTGGGATATTCATGTTGAAGATGTACTTTAATAAATGACCAATTTAATTCCATATTGATAAATGTCACTCAACATGTTTATTTAATTTTTTTAAATGTCAACAGATATCACAAATTCATATCAAACTATTGAAAAATGTCCATTTAGGTTCTATAATATTCTGTTTTAATTTTAGTTAGTGACATCTCATAACATTTTCTAGTACTTTTCCAACAATTTGTGACATTTTTCAATACTTAGCAAAACAAAATTGAGATTTACTCTTAATTTTGTTTTGCAAAGTGTTGAAAAATCTCACAAATAACACCTTTGAATGTAACATATTTTTCTAATATTTTTCCAACAATATGTGGGGCACGAGAAGGAAATGAAAAAAAAAAGTAAGTTGACGACAAAAGAAAAGGTTATCAACAAATAAATGTAGAAAAAAATAGAAAAAGAAGTTTTAAAAATTTGAGGGTTGGGGGCGTGGGGGACCCAAAAAAAAGAAAGTGAAAAGGGGGGCGCAAACTACAAAAGATTGAGAACCGCTGAATTATCCAATTTCACATTGCTACAAGCGACAACAATTTCATTTTTTTTCTTATTTTAACATACAAAATGCAATCATTTTTCAATTCAAATTTGTTATAACTAACAAAATTACTAGTTAGTTAATTTTAAATTGTCAATTAATTAATGACTTTATACATGACTTTTAGAACAAACTGCGAAATTACATTCAAAGTTAAATGTAACAAAATGTTTCCGGAGCTAAATGTGTTAACGCTTAGATGTGCACACATCCGCGTTTTAGTTCCATATTACGACTGAAACAAATGCAAACGGAATTAACTGATACACATATTAGGCACATTTTCAATAACTAAAGCTTAAACTTTGAATTATAATTTAATACAAAATATTTAAGAGAAACAGTTTTTTTATTTATTCTTATTTTGTATATTATATAACGACTTATTCAACAAAATATTTATTTTTGGCCCGAGTATCGGCGACATTATTTATTTTTTTTATTTTGACAAAACAATATTGATATTTTTAACAATGTGCATTGAAAGTCAAAGCCATTGTCCCTAATTAATAAAAATCACGAAAGAATTCATAAATACAATCTACAGCAAATTTTATTTTTAATTCGCTTATTAAATATATTTTCCTTAAATATTTTATAAGTTTCAATAATATTTTAAAAAAATAGTAATAGGTTGTTATTCAAAATTGTTAATAAGTACATATTTTAATAGGAAATTATTTATGAAAACATTTTCTGATTTTAAGCTATTTAAATCTCAAAATTCTGAATCAATAACAAATATCTTATACAAATTGGCATTAATAATAGGTAACAATAATTAATTCGTTATGGCTGAGTGCATTCAAAATATGGATTTAATTTAATGCCAATAATTTTGGAAGCAATTAATTATGTAGCCGTTTTCAATGTATGAAGATTATAGACGTGAATTGGTTATACTATATTTGCGCAGTCGTTATATATGTTTTAGTTCCAGTTTGCGGTTGTAATGTAACGGCCAGTTAGGTACGCGGCTTTAATGACAAACTCACGCATTCCCCATTGGCAGAGAATTTGCAATTAGGACCTTTGAGATCCATTCATCAATATATATTAAATAAATTGAACGACATTTAAAATTTTGTTGTTAATTTGCGATACGAATTGTCGCCTATAACAAGCCCATGTGAATGGGTGTTGAATAATTCATATTAATTATGGTAATATATTTGATTAATACTTTGAGATTCATCTAAATAACAATCAACTGAAAGCTGTTCGAATGGTTTGCTGATAATGCTTGTTTACACACCCAAAACTCATTATTTATATTCAACGACTGCTATTTTATTTTACCTTTTTTCAAATCCGCGTACATGTTAAATGATTTCATTGTTCTTTAAATAGCACCCTGTCAACTGTCAACATACACACCCCGCTGTTACTCGCTGTAAATTAACTTTTGTTGCTTGATATTTGAATTTGCATTTTGGATAGCGAAACTGAATATTAACGTTTCTTATCACAACAAGTTATAAATCATGAAAACGCATTTACTGCACAAATAATTAAAGTTAAACTTGTGTTGTGAAATACCACTAGTTAGTGTTTGCCAAGGTAAGGTAAATATGAAGTAGTAATTGCTGGGTAATTTACTCAAATCACTGCATCACTTTGATTTACAGCAGCCACGGTTCGCAAGCTTGATCTATTTTATGTGTGTTTAATTAATTCAGTTTGATCGGAAAATTTATTGTTCTTTATCCATACATTTACATTTCACAAAAATGATTTGTTAAACTGTTTAACCAAATACTAAGATATTTTTTAAATTGTGTTATTTTGTATTGAAACTCAACACAACATACACACATATTTTGTATTGAAACTATTTAAAAAAATTCTAGTTTCGATTTTTTATTAATTTAATTGTTCGATTATTAATGCAGCCAAATTTATAATTTTATACAAATCTATTTAATAAGAAAGTTGTTACCAAGCATAAAAACATTTAATCTTTTTTTTTAGTTTTATTCAGAATCCGCTGCAAAAAAGGATTGCATTGAGATCCATTTTATATTTCAAGTGCGAGACGGCATTTTATTAAAGTGGATGGAATCGTAACTTTGATCCAAGACGGTTAACTGTTAAAATTGAATACTTACAATGGGATTATTTTTTTTATTAAAGAAAGACTATTAGCAGTTTTAAATAATCCTGTTCTGTGACTTATAAACGTAAGAGTAACTTATATTATAAAGCAAAAAAACAAAATATTGTTATTTAAAAAATTTAATTGAATAAAAATTTATTGAGAAGTTTGAGTAGTGCAAACTCTGTCCTATTGGTAAAGTTTTGGAAGAATGTGATAGCTTGAGCCTTGGTAGTGTTTAGCTATTCCATTTGTTTGATAGACACATATGCATAATTTAAGTGTGCATAAACTAAGGTATTGTTGACAAAAAATGTGTATTTCAGTTGATTTTAGTAGTGTTAACGCATGAACCAGGAAGCACTGCTTCTGATGGTTGACCTTAACGAAAAACGATTCCCAGCCAAATATAAAAGTATCAGGATGAGTATAAAGTCGCAAAAGTTATAGTACAGTAAGTCCTCGATATAACGGACCTCTTTTTAATGGACTTCGGATATAACGGACAAAAATCCGGTCAAATGTAAAAAATATAAATGTCCTGTTAATATATTACATGATTCAATTGAAGTGTCGCCGCATGCAAACAATTTTTACCAAAACAAAACAAAACAAAACTTAATTATTTTTTCAAAGCAGGACACTTCATGACGACAGTTTTGTATTTTTTATTGATATCTTGTATATGTTAAGAAAAATATTTTGATTTATTTTAGATCTATTTTTATATAACGGACTTTTGGTTTTAAAGGAGACCCCCTTCCCCCAATTAGTCCGTTATATTCGAAATTTTATTGTATGTTTTGTAGACAACCGCAATTAGCCAGACCTTGAACTCGTTTTAAATATCTAGTAGCAGCATTATAGTAGTATTATTCTTGTTGAAGTTGTTAAAACATACAAAAATAATATTGTTTTAATGCATTTATTTAAGTTTGTTTTTAATGGTTTATTTTTTAGTTTTTTTTACTACTACTGAAAATATTATTTAAAATCATTTCAAATGTATATCAAAATGATTATACTATGGTACATACAAACTAAATTCGGAGCTTAATCTAATTCTCTTAGAATCCGAAATTATTCACGAAGCGAAAAGTATTTGCACCGCAAACTTTATGAAGGAATAACGTATTAAATTAAAGCATTAAGGGATTTAATCTGAAATTTCGGTTAAATTTTATACGCAAACATAAATCCATTCTGCAATCATTCCTAAAAACGGGCCTACTTCCAAACGAATTCAACAAACATATTTTTCCATTTTCAAATACAATATTATTGCCAATTAAAAGTTTCAAGCATCTAATTAAATTTAATATTAAAAAATAAACGCTCAAATGTATATTTCATCGAGTTGGGCTAAATTAATGCGGAATGGAAACTCGCTGTTTAATACGCGACCTATAAATCTGTATATGACAAGATAAGAAATATTATGATAATCTGCATAATACGATTTGGTTCCGCCCAATTTATAGGGGTTAACAATATATAAATTCGGTAATAAATTATTATGTGAAAAATATGTGATAAATTGCAAAGGCAGAAAACCGAACGGTTTCCATGTTTTTTAAGTAACATATTCCGAAACAATTTTATTTATTTTATCATATTTTATTATGAAATATATAACGATTGACCGTTCGCCAATAAAGATAAGGAAAACGATTGAACTCATGCATCATTTATCACTATGTTCCGTCATTATGAGTTTTTATTTCGGTTGCGAGGTCGAAAGCTAAACCGGGCTGTATATTTTTTTCAAAGCGAGATAAGATAACACAAAAAACTATAAATAAGGTGTTTAGACTTTCATTGATTTTTTTGTAGTTGCTGGAATTGTGTTATACGGCCCGCTGAGAATGTAAATTGATTGTTTTGGATGGTTGTGCGGAATTATTTTATGTGTACATAATATCCGTTATTATCATAGCGATTTAATAACGGCAGATTAAGTTTGGTTGTAATGAAAACCGGCGTCCCATGAACGTTCCTGTGTATGTGTGTAAAGCTCACGAAGCCATGCAAGCTAAATATATGTGGGCGTATTAATTTACTTTTACGGCTTTAGATGCAAAAATAAGAATTTTGCTGCTTTATATTAATATGAAAATTTCGTTTTAAATAAAAGGCTTAACTTGACTACGCTTCGTTATTTTGCAAAATATTTCCACTGTTTGCGAAAACGATGCCTTTACTTTTGTTGCTGCTTCACAAACTTTAATAATTGTAACACATTGTACAAAATTAATTAATACAACGTTTGCACAAATCAAAATGATATCACTTTGCACTAACTAATTTTAGTGCAGCTATTAAGTTCCACAGGAAAATGCTTTAATTAACATAATGTTAATGTTTCAATTAACAATATACTGCATGGTGATGTGATTCATATATGATGCACACAATTAATTAGTATACGATTTCAATGTTGCATTTAAATTCATATAAAAAACGGTTCAATTTAAGACTGTTGTTTATTAAACACCGAATAGAATTTGGATTTGAACCCTGTCGCGGGTTAAGATGAAGAATTTTTTTAAGACTGAATGGTACGTTATTGGTACCTAGGCGGAATTCCAGCAAGTCCCAGTTTAGTATAAATCCACATTGGCGCTACTTTTGTAGTTATCAATATTTGTTACTGCTTGCTTATTTCTTTAACAAACATGTTATTGTGTTATGTTATTCCAAAAAGTGCTTATGCACCTTTGTACGAAACTTTTTTTTAACTTTAAGAAGAGATTACAAAAAAAATCAGTTCAATGTTTACAGCACGGAGATTGATGTTTCAATTTCTGCAACTAAATCTTGAATTTAGTTGGAGTTTATCCAAAACAATAAAAATCTGTGGAGTAACAAGTCTTGCTTTACTACAGCTGGAAAAGTGAACTTCCACAATTTGAATGTGTGGCACATGACAACCATCGTGCAATGTATGGATGGCAGTAATTAGTAATATTGTTGTCGTTTAAATGCAGCGTTGTTATTAGAATATATACAAAATAGACAACTTATTTGAACATTGACTTGTTGCAAAGACACTGGTTTCAACAGAGCGGGGTGCCCCCACATTATAAATTTTTCGTTTGACAGTGGTTACACAAATATTACCAGGAGCATTGGATTGATCGCATAACAAACAACAATTTCGGAAAACCTATATTTAATGTGAACCCAGTACTCTGCCCTCCCCGTTCTTCTGATATCAATTCTCTTGACTATTTCACATCAAAGAAAAAGTTCACAGCAAATCAATTGCTAGCAATCAACCAAATACAACAAGATAAATAAGTGAATATTCCTGGATGCCATAATTGCCTTAATTACGCGGTGTAAAAAATGTGTCAAGGTTGTTGGATTACACTGTGACCAACTTATTTAACTAATTTAACTCCTTATGAAATAAAACAATTTACTATGTTTTTTATGGTGAATATAAATTTAATTTTAAATAAAAAACATAGTAAATTGTTTTATTTTATAAGAATGGATTATTACATAGTAACGGTATCTTCAATTAATTATATTAATTCAACTCCAATAATTTTTCAATGCCACGATGCAACAAACTTCTATCGTAGCAATACTCTAGGACGTTTCAGGCCCCTGTCAGAGTAATAAACGACCGCAAGTCCGACTTCAGTCAGGTCCGACTCAATAGGCAAACTGCCTCAGATACTGACTGTCAACGAGCTCAAAACGGCCGTCAATATTCTGACTAGCTAAATTAAGGAAACGATAGTTTTGTCCTTCAAAACCTTCTTACCGAACAATCGACTAAGTCTCTTTGGAGACACGCAGCCAACGGAAAGTCTTGCAAGCCGTAAGGAAACAAAGAAATCTGTTTTGGCAAAAAATCTTTGAGATTGCATTAAAAGATAAAAATCTGATGTAGCAGATGTTAAAAGCTGTCATTTACGACGAGAATAGTCTTCAGTACTCTGTGGAAGGAAAAGCCGAAGCAATATCTGATAGCCTAGAACACCAATATTTCCGGTCTACGACAAAACCCTAGATCTTGACATTGAAGAGGTTTACCGGGAAGTACGGAACCTATCTTTTAATGTTGCAAATAATCCTCCACTCAAGAATGTTTGCCCTTTGGGTGGGAGATTTTCTAGAAATCACAAACCCAAGTTTACCCGGCGCCGGAAAAGGCATTGGTAGCCCTAACAAATATAATAAATGCAGTCCTAAGGACTTTCCACTTTCCAAACTCCTGGAAAAAAAGCACAGGTAAGATGTGGCAGATTTTAAAAGCTGCCATTCACAAAGAGAATAGTCTTCAGTACTCCGGGGAAGGAAAAGCCGAAGCAATATCTGACTGCCTAAAAGTCCAATATTCCCGGTCTACGACTAATCCCAAGATCCGCCGGAAAAAAATAAAACATTTCCGAAAAATGATAAGCCCATCAACCCACTGTGCACCATAAACAAGGTTATAAAACAAGTAATGCTAGACAAGCTACACAGGATCCATCTCTCGCTGAAAACCTGCTGCCTAGCCACTAGCCCGCTTTTGCCCCAGACATCTGCCATCTTAGTTTATATATTGAGCAAGTCTTGAAGGTCTTCCGGTTCAAGAAGATGACTGGAGCCCTCTTTTATGACTTTAAGAAGGTTCACGACAAGGCTTCGATAATGGACATCCTCTTAAAGCTTCTTCGCATCGGGTTTTCTCTGACGCTAGTCAAACTCGTTGCCTCCTTCCTTACTTACAGAATACTGGCCGTAGCATTGTTCCGACACGTATCACCAGTGGTATAAACAACCCCTCCTCCCATAATCTTCAACCTGTTTGCGAAATGTTTCCGACATTCCAGCTTCTATTCCAGGAATTGAAATTGTGACATTCGCTGACGATACATCAAAATGGTACAGCTGCCAATGCCCCAACATAATTACTGTGACTACAAGCTGTGGTCCAGTTTGACACAACATGTGACAAGCAGGAGGAATGGCGAGTAAAAATAAATAAAGAGAAAATAAAAAAATTCCCTTCTCGCGGCGTCAGCTGAAAACCCTTCACAACGTACGTCTAACCGAGACCCCTTGGACTGATTTGGTCAAATACCTGGGCGTGACCCTAGACCCTAACCTTCACACAGTCCTCGATAAGCCCAAAATAGCTTTCTAACCCCAATGCGCAATAGTGCACTGACCATAAACAATAAACTACTTGATATATATATATATATATATATATATACCTACCTCAACTTACCTACGCGTGCCCCTCTTGAATAAAGCGACTTCATGCCACTTGGGCAGGTTCTCTGTCTTCCAAAAACAAATCCCTGTTTTGGATTTTCAAAGTACTGTAGGGCGTCCCAAATGTCTAAATTCTGGAAGTCGGAAGTCTTTTAAAAACTACATGCACAGCAGTCTGGCAACAAAATTCTTTAAAAGAATCGACTACCTTGAACTACGTCATAATTCTTGCAACATACGGACGACTAGTAAACATGGTTATGGTCAAGCGCTAGCATGGCCCCATTTTCAGCCGCATAGCGCACTCCACCATTCTAGCGTCACCTTTTATTAACAGAAAATTAATTCAATGAGGCCATACAATCCGCGAGTACAATTCTTAAAAGTTGCGTTGTTTCATCTGGCTCGCGTACGGAAAAAGATTATCTTTATCTGGACCCCATAGGCATCAAAGGTATCAAGCTATACGATGAATCTGCCTGCCAGGCAGTTGATGCGGATCACAAGGACAATATCCCAATGATTTAATAGTATATTACATATCAAAAGTTGTAAGTAGCATATTACGTACGCCTGGAAAAGTTGCGCACGATCCGCGTTGCGGGGAGTGCAGTAATTTCAGGAGTGCTCAATTGCTTTACAACTAGAGATATATACTATAATCTTTCCTACAACCACGTTTCTACAAATTAAAACTAATAAAATTTTGTTTTGTTAATTTTTAATTATTTGGAATACCTTGGAAATAAGAATATGTTTTTTTGACGTTGATTAATCATAAATGTATTTATTTATATTGTTATCGGCTTACGCAATTAATTAAATGTTCAAAATTACTCATTTACGATAGTGGTCGTAGAATAACTTGTTTATTATCACTAAGTAAACTTAAAGGTATCCGTGAAACTTCGGAAGTTGCCGATAGATTTTATTAGGATAGAGAAAGTCATCTTATGCCGTTTCCGCATAAGGCTTACCAACATGACTTCCTCATATCTCCTGACCGGCAATCTGCAACCAGAATGCAAAATGTAACACAGCCGCTTAACGGAGAATCACGGACTGGAGGCATGCGAGACTTTCTCTCGGCGGCGGCGCAATAAGCTAATACTCCGGGGTAATATAACTTCAATTCTCTCGAACAGCCAGGTGTACGTAAGGAAATGTCACAATTCACTAGAAGACAAGACTTCTTAACTACAATCTGTTTTACATTTTTTAATTGTAATTCTTAATTGTTAATTTATTGATTATTTTTAATTAATTGTGATATTTGTTTAGCTTTGGAGGAGTTCTTTATAACTCTGGTGTTATTTGTGATAACAGCTTCTGAGCTAGTATAATTCCTATGTTATTCGCAATATTAGGTATAAGTTTTAATAATTACCTGTGATATTAGATTAGATTTAGCTGTATATTAAGTTTTAAATTTCTATATTCCCTCCCCAGGCTAGACCTGGTATCATTCTTTTTAACTAACAAATGAACAGCCGATGATCTTATCAGCAGTCGATGCTGAAATTCATTAGACTATCAATCTTAAATTCAACTTGACTAAATTATCATAATTAAAAAACTGATTCAATTATTTTATTTAACTGAAAGTGTTCTTTTAAAAAATTCACAGTATTAAAGCATAATATGTAAATCGGCTTTGTGTGTTTTTGCTTTGTGATATTATCCCATATTGAAAGGGAAATGGTTTGGTATTTGATAAAATTTTCGATTTTTACGTTACATTTATTTTACGCATATTGGAGTATCTTGATAGAGTAATAAAGTGTCGAAACAAAAGCGTTATACAACAAATCATCATAAAAAATGTTATGCATCAATAAGATTGCAAACATGCAATTATATTTTATTTTATTGGGAGTATTAAAATTTCGTTATGAGATGCAGTTGATCTGCAATCACCACTTTATGTAACAATTTTTGCAATAATAATAAATATATAAACAAGCCTAACTTTTACATATCAATTCCTTGACATTATATTTAGTTTTTGTGGGAGATTATTTATATTTTATGCTGGTATAAAGTTAATTTGATTAAATTAATATAATTCTATCTATATATTTTTTTTTTTAATTTTATTATTTTGACTAGAAACATTACTTTTGCTTGTGACGTATGAAAAAGAAAATATTAAATATATTGCAGTAAATTAACTACACTATCGGTAATAGTGCTTTCTGTAATTTACACCGGACAAAAGCAAGATTAAAGTGAACGATTTTATTTTATGGAATCCATAAAGCTGACTTACTATCCCGTTGCCAAAGCAAGAGATCTCGCCTTGTTTACAGTGCAGAACCCAATGTGCAACTTACTGTGAAGATAATTATAGCCAACGAATTTAGATCTTAATTCTTTACGTAGATTGTTACATAAATTACATTTATGTTGGTTTAAGTAGTAAAACATTAAGATCCCAATGCATGTTGTGAAATTTATTCTTATTACCCACACATACACACATTCAGCTTTTGATATCACTAAAGCGTTTTACGGCAAATGCAATGCAATGTTCACTGGGAACATTTAAGTAAAGAAAAAAAAAACTAACGATCCATCGGAGACACGCTATTAACTTAATGACTTTATTCTAAATAGTTTGATTAAGTTAAAAGTTAATAGTGTGGCAACATTTTATTACGTTTTTGTCATTACTGTTATGATTAACATTTTTCATAGTAAGAAACAATATATTATTTTGAGACATTTTAATTGGATATAAATTTTAACTAATTTTAAATCTTACAACATAAATTAAAATTAAAAATAATGATTGTGGTTAATTGTGCAACTCTTAAATATCGTTTGCTAAAAGTTTTAATTATAATGTTTTCTAGTATTGCTTAAAATTATTTATAAAATAATTTATATTAAATTTGCATAAATTTAATTAAGAGTTAATTGAAAAATTTCCAACGCTGCAATATAAATCTTATTTTTTATAGCAAGAAGCGAAATAGAATCTGATTGCATTCTTGTTGCTGCAGCTAGGGTAAATTAAATGCAATTTACACCAGCTAGCTGAAACTTTCCTAATTGTCGGTATCAGCTTTGATGGTTCGCGTTGAAAACAATGTGCGTCGAAACGGTAGGTGGGATACACTACCTAGCGTTTCGACGGTGTTTTCAATTAGACAAATTATAATTGTACACACAAAACATTCAAAATCACAAAATACCTGCAGAATAATGCCGGCTTTAATTAAAGATAACCAGCGCGTAAAATGCAGCATTTATATTAAAATGACGAAAATAAAACGTCCGCACAAATCCAACTCGTCTGTTTTTTATTATTTTTCTTTTTTCGTTTTATTTTTTATTGTCGGCAATTACGGCAAGGTTTCTTTTTATATGGCGTTTAATGAATTGAAGCCGTTTTAAAACGTAAATCTGTTTTCAGTTCGCGCTGTTTGTTTTTGTGCGACAGTCTATGGTACTTTTCGCAATTTCGTGGGAGAGTATTCAACAGACCGTGGATTCACTTGTACATTATTAACGTAACATTACCAACAAAATTTGGTACAGAGTTTTACACTAATTGCTCCGCAAGTTAAATAAAACTGCTTTACTTTAAGATGCTTATTTTAATTATCACTATTTGTCCACAATTAAATATTTCTTGATTATCTTTACTTTGCTAATTCTGTTTGTTCGGAGAGAATGTGAATGATTAATTGGATTTTATGCAACTGGCGTATCTTGTAAATTGCCATTACCTTCTATATTAGATTGCACATCAATTATTTTAACTCTCAAGCGTGAGCTTCCATTTTGCTGAAGTGTGCCGGTAGTGGCAAATAAAAATAACTTGCTATTAAAATGAAAGTAAAAGTTAAAAAAAACTTTTATAAATCAAAAACAAGTAAATTAATGAATTCAATTTTTTGCTTATCAATATATTTATGAAATTATGTTTATATTGCTATAAGAATTTACTAAAACTTTTAAAAAATCATATATTTATAATATTTGCAAATAAAATTTATTTTACTGGGTTCCTTAAAAGTACAAATATTGAAATAAAATACTAAAAAGCATTCCACGCAATGGTTCAAATCAAACAAATCGAAATAAAAGACCATTCCACAACTTTATTTAGTATATATGCAAAACTAATATTTATATTTCAAACAATGTAATTAAATGATGAGATTTTATAAGAAAACACAGGAAATTTAATCTGATTATATTCAATATTCTAAATTTACTTAGTTAATTCGGCTCAAATATTTGCATCCGAGGTATATAACTTCAGTAAAATTCAAAAGGGGACTTGAGATTTGTTATATTCAACCCAAAGGTTGCGATGCATTCGATATTTCGGGCACGTCCGCGTATTTCTTATTTAAAGAAAAGAGGTGCCATAAATATTTATTTCTATATTTGAAGCAAAAAATGTTAATTTTTATGTGGATCCGTTCCATAAAAATTACTGTTAATAATATTCATGTGAAATCATTTTTTATGATTTTATCGTAAAAAGCATTTTTATTATAAATAAATTTATTTGCATTGCATTTATTATACAATTTACGACTTTATCAGTTCCAGATGAAATGTGGAGGCTGTTTATTTTATATTTGTGGGATGGCCCGCTGAAAAAAAAACATTAAAAAAGTTATAAACTTTAATTATTACTACCTGTCAAATACGATTTAATTATATTAACCAATAATTTATATTAGCTGATCATCGTCAATTTAATTTAAAACTCAATAATAATATTCATACAGTCGTTAGTAGTAGCGCATTATTGCGACAATATATCACAGTAATTAATTAAACTGGAGTAATGCAAACATGGTTTGACAAACCCAAATAAACATTAATACATTTAAAAGTTTTGATTGATTAAATTAATTGACTTTAAATTATCAAATCAATCTAATTTAATTACGACAAATTATTTGACTAATGATGACAGTCGCTTAGATGCTCAACGATATACCGAAATAAATCTTCCGGTTTCATTTAAGACAATAAATTAATGAATACTGTTAATTAATTCTTATTGCTAAACATATTTTTACAAGGTTGCAATAAAATTTGTATTAACATTTACAACTATTTTTAGACAAATAAAATGACTTCATTTTACAATAGCGCACACATTACTAATTGATTATTCAAATCTCAATTGCAGTAACTAAAAGTACAATACAATAATCTGTATTTATACCTTGAGATAAATACTAATAATTTATTGCTCAAATTAACAACGTTACTCAATTTGCGATAATTAATTATGAGTTGAGTTTATATTGATTTTCACAGATGCGCTACGATATATTAAAAAAATATATATTGAATATTAATGATTTATGCAAAAAATTTAATCAAACTAATTAATCTTAAAATATAAATTAAAGTCGTCGTGAAATTTGGTAACAAACACAACATTAAAATTGTACTAATTAAAACCTAACTATCTCAGTACCAACTGATAGAAGCACACATATTTTGTAAACTCTAAAACATAAATTCCACAAACACTATTAAAAGCAATTAATGTTTATAATATATCTAATATAAATATATTTTATCATTCTATTCTAACTTTGAGAGTCAAGGGATAAGGATGTGTCTCAAATTTTAACTAACCTTTACTTAATACCTGTTACCACTAACGAGGCAATAGCGGTCGATCGACTTCCTGGATAAAACCCCTTTGTTAAGTGCTAACGGTCTCTTTGGAGAAATGACCCACAAAAAAGTTTAGGCATCCCCAAATATTACCCCTAAAAGTGGATGAATCCTTGGGGATTAACCGTCGTGTAGAGATCTCTTAAAGGTTTATCTAAAAAA
>JARJEC010119469.1:0-12250 GCA_030264575.1 Tachinus sp. AB-2021
TTATAACTGGGCGGGTGGGTGGGTCACAAAAATATTTATTCCCACCCACACAATTATTGTGTATTGTAAAATTTATAAATTCAACCTTGTTAAGACGTTTCTACAAATTTAATCACTAAAAGAAGGTTTAAAAGCCAATCTATTGATCATCTTATAACTGGGCGGGTGGGTGGGTCACAAAAATATTTATTTCCACCCACACAATTATTGTGTATTCTAAAAATTATAAATTTAACCTTGTTAAGACGTTTCTACAAATTTAATCACTAAAAGTAGGTTTAAAAGCCAATCTATATTCTATATAATCACGTGCAATAATAATAATAATACCTGGGAAATATATATATATATATATATATATATATATATATATATCTTATTTTTTTTCATTTTTAAAAATTATATTATTATTGTGTTATGACTATTATAAAATTGAGGTGAGTTAAGAAAACTATCGACGCTACAAAAGTTAAGATGTTTCTAAAATATAAATTAAATGTCCAAGAAAGTAACAAATACGTCAATTTCTAATATGTATATCAAAGTAAAAAAAATAAAGCTATTAAAATAGGTTAAAGCGGAAATGCAAAAAAGGTGCGTTATTAATCGTTTTGCAAGAAGTAGTCATTAATAATTCTACTATTTTGTTTTTATATCCTTTTTTATGCTTTCAAGTATGTAGTTTTGATATTTTTATACCATCAATGTCAATTTTACCGTTTTTAAATCATTTTGTTTTCCACAAACTCTTACTTATATATTTTTGCTGTTTTATTTTTCGATATATTCTTCATTTTTGAAATAAAATTTCTATACGAGTGAAACTAAAAGTTGGTAACGGAAACGATCTTCGATTACTTTAAATTATTGAAGTAAAACCTCTATAAGGGTAAGACTTTCATGGGGGCGACAGATTTTATATCTTCTGACTTTTTGCATCAAAAGAAATAAAAATTAAACTTTCTCTAAAAAGAGAAAAAAAGATGTAACATTTATGAGTGGAATTAGGATAGAGCAACATCAATATAAACAAATCAAATTTGACACGATAATTAATCATATTTGTCAGTGTCTGATACCTAAACGCATATCCACCTATATCAATATAACGCTTGAGACAGATAGAGAGATCGTCTATGATGCTAGGGATCTTAGGAAACAATTTTTACAAAAATAACTAAACCTTAAATAAATTAACAAAATTAAAATAAAATAATATAATAGTGATTTGTGTATTGATGACATAAAAATAGATTATAGAATAGCATGAGGAAATGGAAATGAGGCGCGAAGCGTAGGGCTTTAAAATTTCTATTATTTTGTTTTATTATATTATATTTTGAAATAATTATTTTTATTTAATTTAATTTTAATATAATTACATGATAACGTCGTAATTTTTGATTCATGATTTAGATAAAACATCTGTTTTTATGGAACAGTTTATTATTTTTCAACTTATTTTATAATTAAATAAAACTGGCAACATGTCCCTAATCTCAGCAGTCAAAAACTTATAATTTATAATGTGATAAATTTAATACAAAATGTAGTCATCGAAGAAATTTAGAGTAAAATAAATAATTTTTTCGTTGATAATGAATCTATAAATCCCATAGATATTGAATCTACAAAAATCTTATAAATAACGCAATAAATTTAAGAGTATTTTACTGAATGAAATAAAAGAAACTTTAGCTGTAGTTGACATACAGGATTAAGGCAGAATTGATAGTATGCATCTGAAAAGTCTTGTAAATTGCACGGTATTTATTGGCTCTCAATATCAATAGATTTATCTGTGTGCAATTTTTTCTTGCGAAAACCTGCACTAAAGCAAAATATGCACCACGCGCCCAACGACAAATTTGAGTTGGAAACGAAATTCTATAACTTGCTGCAATTCTTGTTCATGTGTTTTAAAAAGTCATGCAAAATCTCACAATTTGCTTTCAGACTTTTGTTAGCACTAGTGATGATAAAATTACCGGAAACTTAAAAATTGATAATATTACCCGTAACTTACGAGTAACATTATCCATTTCTGTTCTATGTAAAGCACTTCATTCAATGAATTTCAATGACCGTTAATACATAGATTCAGGAAATAATTAAATAATATCACTTTTTCGAATATACAGGTTGGAGCAGATTGGAAGAGCCTTATTGAAATGAGAATATCTCAACTATTTTTGGAAATTCTGTTACAAGAATTAAGAGCTTACAGTGCATACATGTTATCATTTATTATTAAAAATGTGAAATTATGTTCTGAAAATGATATCTTACAGATGACGTCTATTTTCTGCAATACACTTTTGTAGTTCCTCAAAGTTTTGCATTACCCTTTCATATAAGTGTGTTGCATTTTTTTTTAACACGATGGTGACGGGCCGTGGCCCCTATGTTGTCCAGACCTCACAGATTGTGATTATTTTGTATGGAACGCCTACAGACAAAAGTCTATCTATAGTGATAAAAGTTAAAACCTGTAAAAATTGTATGAAAGAAGCCATCGCAGAAGAAGCGTGTGATATCGACTTGTGTGAGAAGGTGATGCAAAACTTTGATAAATGGCTACGGTAGTGCAGACTTCATCTGTTTGATATAAAATTTCACTTTTTTATAATTAAATGATTACATCTAAGCTCCCATTTTTCAGAATTAAAATATTTGTTTAGTTTACTTCAAAAACAGTTATACTCATTTCAAGAGCGCTCTACCAAAATTTAATCATTTGAAGTTTTCTATGGATGAAAAATTGCAACGCTATTTAATTCACCCATTAGTATAGAGGTCTTATCGACTCAACTCAATCATTTATTTGTTTAAGAATCAGATGTAGATAAATACAATGTATACATGATATTTGGCGTTATTTCAAGCAAAAATGTTGATAAACCCAGGTCATATTCTTAACCGTTTTCGAGATAATGATTTAAAAAAAAATTCTGTATTTAGATTGCCATGTGACCATTATTGATAGTTTTGTGTAAATTAAACATTTTTTAATTATTTTTACATCATGGAATAAGTAATTCAAGTTTGAGAAGTTTATTTATCACATTACATTTCTCCTAATCCTTAATAAATCAATAAATGAGAACAAAAATACAAATAAAGAAATATAACGCAACATCAAAATAAATGTTCAAACTGAGCACCTTGTGCACGGATACAAGAATTACATCGATTGATAAACGAGCAATAGGTTCTTAACATCTGACGATTGTACCTTATTTCTTCCACAACAAGAATTCTTTTTTATAATTGTTGCACTGTATTTATGGAAACGCTATATACTAATTACTTGAAAAGTCTGTAGAAATAATAATCGTGCGAATTCAGATCCTGAGATCTTGTTGACCATGAAACGGGACCTCCGCAACCAATATATTTATTTGGAAATTGAATATTTAACCAATTAATAATATTTCTTGCGTAATAAGGTGGTGCCCCATCGTGCTGAAACCATATCTGGAGTCGAGGACCAAGTGGCAATGCATCAAGCATTTCCTCAAGATCATTTTGAAGGAAATGTATGTAACAGTTTGTATCCATCAAGCCGATTATTCAAAAATACAATGGGCAATACATTATGGTTGAATATTTCACCCCAAATATTTAGGCTAAACCGTTGTTGGAAATCTCTCACTCTTGAATTGCATGGATTATCAAAGAACCATGCGTGGATGTTGTGAGTCGTATTTATTCCGTCTCGAGTAAAGGTCGCTTTATCTGGTCATACTATAGAATAAACAAACGTGTTATCTGCCGCTATTTGTTCTAGACTTCAATTGCATAATTGCATTTGTCTTTTGTTATCTCCATCTTGAAGCTTCTGAACATACTAGTATTTGTATGGGTGCATTACTTCCAACACTCAAGTTAGGATTGTCGTCTATAGCGGTATCAATAATATTTTCCTCATTAGCATTACACATTTCAATGCGTTTGTTAGTTTTACTGTCAGTACTGCCGGTAATATGCAAACGTTGGAATGTTCTGCTAGATACGGCTTGAGAAGGTTGATGCCGATTTGGAAAATGAAGCTTGCATGTTCACGGCAAGCTGCTCTACTATTTTCGTCACACAAACCATATACGTATACCATATCAGCGTATTCTAATAAACTTAAGCGCATTTTTCTTTACTGCCAAATTTCTTTTCCGCACAAATGTCACTTCTCACTGACCGCAGGTGGTCGGTCAGTCAGAAATGACATTTGTTTGTGTTTAATTAATTTTTTTTTTCATTGCAATAATAAAAATGTAATTGTTGTTGATAGTTGCATGTTTGCACTTATATAATTATCTCGATAGCGGTAGAGAAGCGGACATGTATTTATTATATGAATTATGCTTAAAATAGCGTTCTATATACTCAAAATTCTGAAAAACTCTGTATTTTAATTGGTGCCTACGTAAATATTATGTCATCATGATCAATTTTTTATTTTTGGACCTATATAGTATATATATATTTTGCTGTTAATTTAGTTATTATTAAAATTACTATAGTTTCAAAATAAACCTAAAAAATAACTTTTTTTCATTTTTGTGGTCTTGTGATTTTTTTAATTTGAATCATTTATGAAACCTACAGTGTGACAAATTATTGTTTATTTCAAAGTTGTATGTCATAAATAAATCCAAAAGATAGGTTGAAAAAATACATGAGATTTAAATGAATATAATTTTCCCATAAAATTTGCAAATTGCAATTAAAATTACAACATAATGCTATAATAGAAATTTAAAAAAATATATAGATAATAACAAAAATAAGAAAACGATATCTCTTTGGAGGTATTTATATGTGCAACTATACTACACGAAACTGTAACAACTTAAAACTATTGCCAGTTTTCAATAATTATATTTGATAATTTATTGAGTTTTATGTTAATTGATCATTACTAAATATTTGTAAGCTAATTAAATTTAAATTAATTTATAATAATATATAATCTTAGGTTTTGTGCCTCGATTAAATGGTTTATTTGGACAAAGGTACACGGTTCAAGCCACAGAAGGTTTGGCGCAATTCGAACAGCTGCAAGAATCCGATCGCAAGGCTCTAAATCAGCTTATAAGACAAGGGGCCCTGCAGGATAGAAAATGGGATCCACGGGATTTGGAAGATCGAGAGGTGATTATTAATACTGATAATATCTTGTACAAACAGAAAATACCTCATGCGTTTCTTTTCAATGTTTCTTTCAATGCACAGATTAAAATTCAAATTTTATTAAGTAATTGTTAAAATGTTATTGTTGGAATGTTAACAGGGTTATACATAAACAAAATAATTTAGAATATTGAAAAATATTTTTTTTTAATTATGTACACAAATATTGCATAGATGGTACTAGTAAATTAAGCAACAAATACTATTGTGGACATTTATTTTGCTGGGAGCAGAGAAAATAGTTTTACGACTTTTTGAGTGACAGTTTTTTTGCATGAATTTAATTTGGCGATTTTTATGCCAAAATGACGTAGATATGACAGGCTGTTGTCACTTCTCATAGATGTCATTTTAGTAATATATATTTTATATTTTTAGTAATTATTTTCAAAATTTATAACTATTATTGAATCTGAAAACTTTGTATATATTTACATATATTAATATAGAAAACAACCGTTTATTTTCTATTTTAATAGTAATCACTTGTGTCATGTAGTTAGGGACCCTTGGCATGGATTGTTTGTGCTATAGGCTATAGAGAAGATTATTTTAAATGCTTTCAAATTTGAAAAAGTAAGAAACTAATTCCAACAAAAAGTTACTTTTTGTTATCTGAATACTGATTTTTAGTAATTTCCATTACTATTCTTTAATTTCTTCATTCGTTTTAACATTATTTATAAAAAATTAATGAAATAAAATTCAAAGCTTTAATTAATTTTTTTAGTTTGTAAAATTACTAGTTTTGGTAAGAGTGTATTATGTTAAGAAGGACAAGACAATATTATATTACCCGAAAGCGTTCTTTGGCTACCAACTAAGGAATGAGCTATTTACGCTTCAGAATTGTGTCGTATTGTGTAATATACGTACTTTTACTCATTAGCTTACTTTTAATTATTTATTATGGTCATCTTTTGTTCTCCAAATTGTAAAAAGATTTTATAATTAAAATTTTATAAAGTCAAAACATTTGCATACGTTGAACACGTCTTTTGCTGCCTTGAATCTAGTGATGAGTTTATTACAAATTAATTTATCTACAGCTTACTACAAGTGAGTTCAAACTACCATTGCTGGAAGTGCGGCCGGAATGTGCTGCAATTATAAGAAACCTTCCCGTGGAGGAACCGCCTATAACACCTCCAATGCATTCGCATAGTCCATATTTTATGGAAAATACACAACCAGAAAAATATCTGAAGCAAGGTAAAGTCGTCTCTACTTTCGATTATTATCTACGGGCATATAATATCCATTTGTATCAGCAGACATACCACGTCAGTTAAATTTGAAAAATTTTACATTTTATTATGAGAAGTTAAGCAGGTATTTTCTGATGCAATTATTTTATTATTGTTTATTCAATTTTTGAAGTTTACAGAAATGCACTACTGTTCAAGTATTGTAAGTGTATTAGAGTGCAATATAGTTGGCATTTTATTCAGATATTAAGACTGTCTATCTCTTATTGCCTTATTAACAAAATGTTATAAAGTATTGCACAAAGGCTAGTGATTTTTCTAACTTATTTTAAAAAATTACGTTATCCTTTTATAGAAATTAAATTTGTAGTTGTAATTATATCTTTTAGATTATTCTAATAGTGAAAGTAATTTAAAATGTGAGAAATTTTGCTAGATGGGTTGGTTCAATGTAAAGAAAATCCAATGAGTTAAACTCACAATTCCCAGTTTTTTTATTTATCAAGTTAATTAAAAACGTATAAAGAAAAAGCAATCTGGCTTATCTCCGATGGCTGAAAGTACGTCTGGCTGATTTTAATAAATCCGCAGATCAAAAAATCATCAATAATTGTTTTTGTTTTTGACGAATCTGGAAAGGCGGCTCTGATCTCAAATTATAGTTGATTACATCTGTCAAAATAAAATATTTTTTCTTAATTTTTAGTTTTTTACTGGCCACACATATTTTCGACTATTATTACTTAATTTTAATGTACAGTTTATTCTTCTTGGGCAATTTTTACTAATTCAAAAAAAGGAATGCTCATGGCATTTACATTTAACTTTGTACGAATGAGACTGCCATAATTTAACGTATATGAATAGTCGTTAGTTTTGTTTGACTGAAAAAAAATCTTGGAAAATATACAAAAAGCATTCTGCTAACCAGATTATTAAAAATAGTTTATACAATAGGAAATTTTATTTTCTAGGTTTTGCCGGACATGTACCATTTGGCTATGGCTCCTTTGGAAAAACAAATGAGGCCATGACAAATAGTGCTCTATGTGATTTCACATCGAATTATCGCAAACGTTTAAGCACTGAATGGGCTCCTGTAACTGTAAACCGTCCAGACCCTCCACTCATCATGCCCGCTTACGAAATATATCAACGTCATATTGGTCAATTGCCTAATTATGCAGGTCATATACCCGGAGAAAAATTCAGGTACTAGTATAATGTATTATTTATTTGATTTTCAATAATTTAACTTTTTAGATTTGGCCAAACTTATGGAAATGACACAAGGGATGCCAAAAGATGGCTGAGAGGAGACTTTGCTCCTTAATTGTTTTATTAAATTTAGTCAAATAAATATGATTTATTCTCGGTTTTAAATTACTAAGATTTATTTTAAAAAAATAAAAAAGCCTAGTCTAGTCTCGATTCTCGGAAATTAGTTTTCGAGAATTCCTAACTGCACGCAATGATTACTATTAATATAGAAACACAAAAGAATTTATTATTTAACTTGTGTAATGTGTAAATTTGTGTGTTTTGCTCCTCTAAAAAGTGACGTAAATCTAGTTTAAACTTAATGGATTATTCTGTATTTTGAGTTAATAATAGTGTATGTGTTCAGTAATACATTGTAAAAGTTTGAACAAATTTGGTCATTGTATCAAGTTAGTGCAGTAAGTTTGTATAATAATGAAAAACACATTGAATTTATAATCTTGAAATAATCATCGACCTACCCAAGCTCACTCACAAAAACTCTAGAATAAAATAATATTTATTTTTATTTTTATTTTATCGTAAAAAAGTAATAAACAACAAAAATTCATTTATTTTTATATATACCTTTCTAATTCATCATAATATAATCCTTGCCGTGGTCCACTATTCACATCTTTATCTTCATTCCTTAAAAGTCACCTCGAAATACCGCTTGGTGCATTTTATCCCAGCTATTATCCAGTTTTCTCATCACTGCCAACAAATAATCTTAATAGCTCATTATAGATGCAAATATAAATAAAATTACAGTCCAAGTTAGTAATGAAGATCTGTATAATTTAATTAACTAATAGATACCGTCAATAACTTAATATCTGAATTATCAGATACAATATTAGATAAATGTAATTGTAACAAAAATAGTAATATCCTTATAGAAGAAAATAATAGTATTAAATCTAAAATCCAGTTCTTAGAAAAATTTAAACGTAGGAATAATATAATAATATATGGTATAGCTGAAAGTTATGATTTAGTTACACAAATACTCGATATCTCCAATGTAAAATTAAATGTTAGTAACGTTGACCATATTAATTAACTTGGTAAATATGATAAAAATTGTGCTAACAATAGACGTGTTATGTTCGAATCAGTGTCATATCTTAAAAAATTAGCGCTGTTCAGAAATACAAAAAAATTAAACGGCACTATCTTTGCAATTATTATACTACTTTTACTAAACAATTCCATCAAAATTAATGAAGAAAGTTACAGTGCCCAAAACTTAATTGCAGATCACAGCACAGACGAAATTAAAATTGAAACCATAAAAGATCCTGAAGTTAATAGTAACAACTAGTGTGCTAATAATGTTGATAAATCTGCAGTAGTAATAGATGAGTTTTCACAAAAGGAAACTGAAATTAAAATTCAACCAGCGGTATATCAATCGGCACTGTTCAAGGATAACAGAAACAAAGCTGTTAAGAACATTATTACACCTCCACCTACAAAATCTAGCACACCAGTTGGACGCACAACAACTCGTTACACTACAAAAAGCGTCAGTGATCAAAGTGATACAAAAAACACCGAATCATCTCATATTAGGATGAATTCTGAATAGGTATTAATATTATGTATTGTATATCAGAAATAGTTTAAGGTCATTAAATTAAAACTTAATGATGTATTATTAAATTTGTAGTTTTATATTGTTTTTACTACCAATTTAGTAAATTAACTACTAATTTTTATTTTTTAGATTGGTTATTTTTTATTAATTTGTGACACGTCTAATAATTTTAAAATTGATTATCAAAACGTGCGTGCTTTAAATACCAAAGTTAAAGAAGTATATGATGCAGTTACTTATGATTTGTCATATGATATCATTGCTCTCACTGAGACTTGGTTTACTGATAGTGTTTACAACTCTGAAATCATGAGCCAAGATATTTATAGCATTTTACGAAACGATCGTACTTAATTATTAAATTTAATTAATAAAAAATGTCTACCGACATTTACTGTTGATATAGTAAGTATAAAAATTATAAGCGGTAGTTCGTCAATTTACATTTTTAACATTTATGTACCTTCTGCATTTGATACCGATAAATACTATTAGAACAATTTGAAATAATCTATAATAAAAATGTTATTATAGTAGGCGATTTTAATATTCCTAATTATTTGTTTTACACTAAACTCAACATTTGATTATCAACCGTACCTACTAAGTAGCTTCATTGATTTTTATGAATTTAATCAGCTGAATTCTGTCACTAACACTAATTAACGATTAGTATATCTTGTTTTTTCTAATTTAAATTGTAATGTTGAATTAGAAACTTTACCTATTGTGTAATCACTACTTTAATATCTTTCAACATCTATAACAATAATTTTCCTATTAACTCAGATAGCGTGTATTTTTCGCAAGGCTGACAATCTTTTATTATATGATCTTATGATTAAAACTGATTGGGCGTTTTTAAATAGCCTTAATGACATTAATGAAGCTTGTCATCAATTTTATAGTAAAATCTATGAAATTTTTAATTCTGCTATTCCTCTAGTTACACCCAAAAAACTCTTGGTTGAATCAGGAAACAATTGAATTTCTTAAATTACAACAGAAGTTGTTTAAACTGCACAAAGATATTTGATAATAGCCAAGCATTGTCTGAATTTAAAAAACGTACAAAGATAAAATCTTTGATAACGACTGCTTTTAATGACTATACAAAAATCCAAAACTCTATTATTAATTTTTTTATTTGGGTTTTTTATATGCATAATTTTTGGCGTATGTTGGTTATAAAAATATACTTTTGTATGCTATTTTTTTATTTATTTTTATTTATTCTTATGACAGACCGGTTTCGCCAATTTCTGGCATCGTCTTTCTACAATTTTTTTTAGATCTTATAGTGTTTAATTTAATTATAATATTACTTACATTAGATGTTAGGTGTCAAGATAATTTCGATGTTTGTGTATTGTATGTTGCGTCTTTAATGTATAATTTTTGTGTGTTGTGTGTTGCATATGTTGAGTGTCTGTGTGTGGTGTTTATGGTGAGTTTAAATTGTGTTTTGAGTTAAATTTGTGTTTGTGTATGTGTAGGTGGAGAATGTGGAGATGTTGTTTTTGTGTGTTCGTTGATTTTGTGTTTTAGGGCTCTTCCGGTTTGTCCAATGTAAGTTGCTGGACAGTTTTGGCATTTGATTACATATATTTCGGATTTCATTAGTGAGTCTGTTTATGTGTTGTTTGTTTTCAATTTTATAAAAAATAGCATACAAAACTGTATGTTTACAACCGACATCTATTATTAACGATCCTAAGCAATTTTGGCATTTTATAAATAATAAGAAGAATAAATCTCGTGAGAACAAAGAATGTCCGAGTCCGAGTACAGAAGTTTTTGCCCAATTTTTACTGTTATTGCGATTTAGGGGTCTTTAAACCCAAATACATAAACAAATTTTGATTTTTTACTTTAGTTTATATAAAAATACGCCAAGTTAGTTATATAAGAAGTATTTAAAATTAACTATTTTTATATTTGTTTGTATCCACTATGATGATGACGACCATACGATGATGACCAAGTAATTAGTCAAAACTAGTTACGTTTAATAAATTTCGTGATAAGATATATAACAAATTGTTTTATTTACTACTTTTTGGATATGCTTGTAACACGGAAAGCTGGTTTTTCAGATATTCCAAAAAATACAAGATAATAGTAAAAAAATGACGGTATTTTCAGATTCTGCTGGGAATTTCTAATCAATTACGTTTTTTGGAATTTATTTTTTCCGTGAAAATTGCGGTTTGTATGCGCTAAATTAAATTTTTAGCTAAAAAGAAAATTGATAGAATCGACCGTTACTAAGTGATAATTCATAATGCAGGATTTGAAATAAACTACTATGTTTTTGCATCTCATAAACTAGCTGCATATAATTCTATGGTTCACATAGCCTTATCCATTCCACTTAGTAAAGAAAATCAAGAGATTGAGTTTCAAACAATTAGACAAATTGCGAGAAATAATGGCTTCACCACTGAAAAGATTGACAGAATAATAAGTAGGAAGAAAACAGAACAAGCTTTCCAATCCATTTTTCCTTCAGAGACAGTTAAAGATTCCAAATTTATTAGCATTACATATTTCTTCCTAATCTCAGAAAAAAATAGCAAATCTTCTCAACAAAAAAAAATTAAGAGTAGCTTTTATTTTAAATTAAATTCTAAATTAAGTAACATGTTCTGCAATGCTAAAGAAAGAAACGACAAAACTTGAAGGATCTAGAGTCTATAAGTTAACATGTACGGATTGTAATAGTGTGTACATAGGCCAAACTGGTCGGAATTTAAAACAACTGTATAGTGAGCATGAACGATCATACAAACTCGGAAAATCAAATTCAACCTTTTCATATCATATACCTGAAGAAAATCACACATTTCCAAAATTAAAACATTTAGTTATTTTACACAACACGAAGAAAAGTAAGAAATTAGACCTTTTGCAATCCTTTAAAATGTTTAAATATAAAAAGAAAATCGATTAAAAACTTCTAAACAACCAGATTGACCATATGTACACC